>CAUYQG010068987.1:0-24856 GCA_963574415.1 Tarsius wallacei
CCCTGTTTTTACTTCACTTGCTAAGACAGTTTCTCTCGCCTTTCTTCCTATTTTCTGCGAAGAGTAGAGCATTTGAAACTAAGAGGCTGCTAAATATTCTTCTTTAATTAGAACTGATAAATCTTAGAAAAAGTAAGTGAAGTAAAAATAGGGACAAGAAAGAGAAGAAGAGAAAGAGAGAGAAAGTGAGGAAGGAGGAGGAGGACAAAATGAATAAATGAAGGAAGCGGGGAAAGAAGAAAGAAAGGTAGGCAGGACAGGAGAGAGGGAGGCAGGGGGGAGGGAGAGAAACACCAAGCTGCCTGGCTGGCAGAGAGGGTCTCAGGGCTCAGATGTCTGTTAGTGCTGGTACCATCTCTTGACAAACCCAGAGCACTCACTCTCTTTGTAGTAAATAACCTAATTATAATAGCTTCCAAGAGGAGATTGCAGAAAATGGCCAGGGAAACGGAGAAAGTCTGTTTTAAGCTAGGGAGATGGCTACCATCCTTTT
This sequence comes from Tarsius wallacei, assembly GCA_963574415.1. NCBI lineage: Eukaryota > Metazoa > Chordata > Mammalia > Primates > Tarsiidae > Tarsius > Tarsius wallacei. Next base: position 494 of record CAUYQG010068987.1, read on the forward strand.
ATCTCTGGCCTCTGAAACATTATTTACATTGTCCCTTCCTCCCTCCCTCCCTGTCTGCCTGCCCGCCTGTCTTTCTTCTTTCCCTCCCTTCCTTCCTTTATGCCTTTTGACTTAACAGGTGTCAGTCCTGCAAAGACCCTGGTGGTAGATGAGATGCACCTGGCAACCCCACGGCCCTCTCACCTTCATCTTGTTCTCCACAATTCACGTTTGTTTGGGTGACTGCCTTTTACTTTCCAGGTAAAATGTAGCAGGGACAAGTTTAACCATAAATAATCACGGTTGCAAACGACTCTCAAAGAGGCCTCTCTTTCCAGCTATTGTCAAATATCAGCGTCCAAGGATGATACTGCATGATAAGAATGACATAGCTGTCCTTTCCTTAAAGCTGTGTTGTAGAGTATAGACACCGGTAAATGCACTTGGCAATGTGCTAGCTCACGATGTTGAAGAGAGCTGCGAGGATACAAGTCAAGGAGGTGAGTAGGGACCGACGGGAAGTGCTAGCTATGTTAACCGGTAGAGACTGAGCCATGAAATATTGCATGGACTGAAATGAGAGGCAGGACCAGAACTAAATCCTCAGACTTTGGGACCCCTTAACCACAGTGCTAACCCCAAATATTATGAGGCCTGAAGAAATGGGCAAGGTTGTCTTTACGTAAATTATTCTCTGGACTGCCAGTCACACACCAGCATTCTGGGAGCAAGAAGCACACACAGGTATTTGTTCAAAATATTGGATTTCCCACAAGGCTACTTAGCCAAGAAAACATAGAGGACAACTCACTTCTTACTGACATGTTTGTTGTCCTTTCTTCCATAGCCGTTCTCCCAGGATGAGGATAAAATGTGAAATCTTGATTCTGAGACACTTTTTGTCTTTGCCTAAGATCCCATCAAGGTCCCAGTGATTCTCCAGGACAAGTGGCAGTGCTTCCTGAGCTGAGCTTTTTTTTTTTTTTTAAGAATGTTGACATTGATTTCTCTCCTCTTGGCATGTAGAATTCCCAAGTGCCCCACTGACCCATTACCTGAGCCTGTAATTATTCCAGGAGCAGGGAATGAAAAGGGCATATCTCTTCTGCTTTCAGGGAATGACAGACTCAGGAATATAAGCAGGCCCTGCATTAAGGCAGATCTCTCAGGAGGGCTTAAAGACGCTCAAGCCTTGACTCAGGTGCCTTTTGCATCAATAGAGGCCGTGCTCATTACCACTGAAGACTGCCCAGGTTGTGGAATTGGCACATGACTCTGAAACTACATCTTCACAAGGACAAATAGATCCTAATGCCCGTATTTGAAACCCAGACACAAAACATATAATTGCTATAATTAGCTAGTATCACTTTCTTCAAAGGACCACTATTCAATGAGTACTTTCCTACTCTTTTTTTCCTTTCAAGATAAAATGTTCATGATATCTTTTGAAAATAAGCTGATTGTTCACAAGTCATTTTTAGGCATACGTTTATTTTTGAAAAGCATTTTTAAAAATAATATGAGTGATCATTCCATGTATTTTTATTCCTCAGTTTAGCTGAGATCTAGATTTTATAATTTTGCGTATCCATTTCCAAAGTCTCCAAGGCTCTTTATATGCAGTATGGTAGCCTTTTGCCTAAATTTTTTAAGTGTGTGTGTGTTTCCAGCCTAATATCCAAGCTGTATTCCTGTTAGTGAGTGAGCTTTGCTCCCCCAGTCTGCTTAGCTGACTTTTAAAAGTTAATTATGGTGCAATGAAATCTAAAGGTCAGACCATGTCTGTTTTCCTGGCTTTTTCAATGCTGTGGGCATATGGGCAACAGATAAATCCCTTAACTGCTGACCCAACTAATAACTTTTCTGTACACTTTAACCTATTTCCTGGTCCAGGTTTTTGGACTTTTTAGTGTGCTTTATGGTCTTCGGAATGGATTATTACAGAGCACATCTCCCAAACGCTTCCATGAAGACCCCCTTAGGAATTTCAAATGATAATGTATAAGGCAGTCTTTCTGCAATATGCCCCCAACTTATCTATGTATTTTGCAAATTGCCTGGATTATTTCATTTTATCCTTACCACTCAAGGAGAAAATTAAATTTCAGAGAGAATTTCAAAAAACATATAATGCTTAGGGTTAGTTACTTAGGGATGGTTAGTTCACAATTTTGCAAATTATCTTTTTATTTATTTATTCATACACCGACTCCATTCATTTATGTGTTCATTCATTCAGTGATTTCTTATTGAGCACCACTCTGGGCATACCACCATGCAAAATTCTGTGAGATACAAAAATTCAAGGAACACAGAACCTGACGTGATTACATGTTCATTACCTGAACTGGAAATCTGGGCCCAGTTTCTATAGCAGAGATGGAACCAAGGTCATACCCTGTACAGTCCATATAGTAAAAGCATGAGAAGGTTCAAAAGAATTCAGGAAGCATAGGGGAGTACAAAGGTGTAGGAACCCAGGATAAAAGTAAAGCGCTGTATTTTGTGTTCGTTTAGGTTGTATATCTATTCTTTAAAACAACCCACAATAGTCACAGATAATTAAAATGAAGTGCTATGACTCTATAAAAATTTAACGCCAATAGTTGTGGTAGAATTGTGTTTGTATAACTAATCAAGAATCAGCTGTCCCCAAGTCACTTCTGTTATGCTTTCATAAATGCTTGACCCCCTTGGGATCATTTCTCCTCTATGTTAAGGTTATATTTCAAAACATTGCAGGACAGTATTAAAACAAGAAGACAGTAGGTTCTGAAGAGGTGCTTCTGAAGTTGTTGATTTCTTCCACCACAGTTTGAATCAAATATTCTCTACTAGGGGAAGGTTAAGTATGTGAATGTGTTGAGTAATCTGCCTTTGCGTTCACTGAACCAATAGATGTGGGCTTAGAAAACCCTCTAGAAACAGGGCTGGTGAGGTAAAGCAGGTGAAATGCTCACCTGGAACACAAAATGTAAGGGGTGGCAAAGCGCTCAGTCATAAAGACAATCTTTTACCATTATAATCTTTAAAAATAAAAGTTAATCCTGAAATCCATGAGCAAAGTATCAAAATCATAAATAGAGACAGTATTAGTGATACTGATTTTCCTCTCACTAGTAATCTCGAGTAGGTGGCCCTTGTATTCTATATCAGCCATAGAACTTTCACTCTGGGTTACATCACTTCTCAGAATTATTTTCTTAGGAGTTGTCTATTTGATTTTCTGGTAAACCCAAGAAAGAAATCATATATCACTGGAACATTTCCATGAATACACAATGAGTTTAAGTGTGTTTGAAATAGAAGCATCCTTGGAGGGCAAGCTACAGTCCAGAAATTAATGTGGACTAATTAACATATGAGTAAGCTACAGTGTCTGGCTTAGAACATTCTCTTCTGACTTCTAGTCCAGGGCTCTTGCTAAATCATCATACTACTTGAGTCCTGAATACTCAAGAGGTAGAGGTGGGTTATTTATCATTTAGAGCTCCTATGTGTTGCAATCTCTTAGAAAGGTTCTACGGAAATTCAATTTTACCTTCTAACACACAATGAATTTTACTACATGGGAGTAGACAAAGAAGAAAAGATCAATTAATTTTTATCCACGATTCAGTAAATGCATTCTAGTTTATATGCATGCACTTTACGGGTTAGCAATCATAATTTTAAATACTACTTTAAAATAGCACCCTTTGAAGATTTGTAAATTAAGTGTGTTCATGTATTAATGGGCATTCTTAGAAGACCAGATCTTGGATAAATAGGTTGAGAAGACGTTAGGACAAAATGTTCTGTGTGGGAGGGAAATATGGTCTTTCTGATGCTACTACTTGCCACAGGAGCAATCCAAGTTTGGATTTCCTCAATAAAGAAAGTCAAGCATCTTCCTGGGGTGCTTGGTTAAGATTCTGGAAGCACAAAGCTACTCTTGATGGCCACTGAAAGTGTACAAGTTCTCATGCGACTTTAAGGGTCATTCTTGTCTTGCTCATTTGTTTTCTGAGCTTATCGGTCTCTCAAAGATCTCAGTCCTGAGTGTCTAACTCGGAGTCCACAAACTTTGTTTTTGTCTCACGACCTGTGCTTTACCATGGGCCCTATTACCTGGAAAGAAGGTGTGGGACTATTTGTAGACTGTTAATTAATAAAATTTCAGACTACACAGGGAGGAGCTAACTTAAAAGTGCTGGATGCATGTGTCTGTAGTACCTGAATTGTTTTTGAAAGGATTGTCTCCTGCCACCTGCCCCCATTTTTATAAGGTACTTCCCGAGCAGGGAAAATAGAATGCGTTTTGTGCAGGTAATGGGTTATTTTCTTATCAGTCTCTGACAATTTGTAGTCTCACACCCTCTCTTTCTGCCTCATGCCTGCCTGAAAGAATCATTCTGGTGTGACCAACTTTTGAATGTCCTCTTTAGAGCACTTGTGAGTGTTGCCCGAGGCATTATTTCTGCGCACCTTCTCTCACACCTCCCTGTGACCTGAGATGAGAAAGCAATCTGAAGAAGCAGAGGTGGCAGGCTGCTTGAAACTCTAGCCTGGCTTTACTGGATCGCTGTCATTTTTTATCTTATTTGACTGTGGCAGTTTCATGGGTATATCAGAGCCCTCAGATATCACTTGGGGGAAGCTAATAAAATCTCTGACAGATCAGATTGTTTTCTGTTTCTTTCTATGGAACTCTTTGGCAATTTGGCTTGATGGGTTAAGACTTGAAGGAGGTGTCTTATTTCCCATTGTGGCCTGAGCCAGATTCTTAGCTAAGGACAGATGGCTTCTTAGTGCCTTTGCCACCTGCAAAATGCAGAGTGGAAGGACTTGTTCCCAGTTTTCTGCCATGTGCCTGGTTCTTATAGGACGCATGTGCCCATTTGCCTGCCTGGTATATGATGTGTCCTTGCAAGCTGAAAGGCTGGGTGCATTGTTCTGTCCAAGGCTGGGATACACTTTTACTCACCTTAGGAACCTGCCTGGTGGGTGCTGACTTGAATGTGTCTACAATGGCTTGGCCACTTGGCAGTCAAGATGTAGTAAGAGAAGGTCGTTCACTCTCGGACTTCTAATTAAGGCTCAAAAATGGAAGAGTGAACAGCACATTCTAAGCCCTTATTTGAATGCAATTGAAAAAGTCTCAGGCCTTGAGTAAAGATCAAAATTGTGCCAAGAACAGAAAGAAACAGAGAGACATGTTGGAGAATAACCAAGAGAACCATTTTACCCCCTATGTGTCTGATATAATAGAAGCAGAAGACTCTTCGATCCCCCTTCTACCCGTCTTGTGTGCTTTTAAACTGGACCCATTTCCCTGGCCTTTCAAAAGAGAACTTCTGTTCCATATTGACCAAGTTTAAATAACTGTGAAAAGGTTTGAATAACTGTGCTAGAAAGCAGAATTGAATTTGATGCTCTCTCTTATACTTATTATCTTTGATTCAAACTTTTATCCAAAGTGAAATCATTGGAGAAAAAAAGAGAGAGAAAGAGAAGACGTGATTCCTAAGCTCAAAGAACTTAAACCAGAGTTTGTCTTTCTTCCTTAATCAGAACTTACTTACAAGGTGTTGTCAGGGGCCCAGATAATATGATAAAGAAACCAGACTGTTTATAGGTGACCATATGTTGCTTCTCACAGGCAGTATCCTAAGAGAGACTTTCTGTTTCATAATGCTGTAAAGTTTGAGATGGGGGTTCATGTTCGTGATTGCAAGTAGAGTTGGAGAACAAAAACCTGGGTGACAGTAAGGGTTATGATTTTCTTGTGCTTTCTTGTTGCTGATAATAGGTTTGCTTTAATCCACTGTCTTATATTACCTTTTTTTTAATTTTTGAATTAATGTTAACATTTACTGACCTTGTGTTTGTATGTTTGTATTTTTTTTTTTTGGAAGGTGTGGGGTACAGTTCAGGGTTAGGTATACAAATGTTCATTAGGTAGGTATCCTTGTTGGTGAGGTGTGTCCCTCCTTCCCTGGCAGTTTCCCACTACTGCCAATCCTGCCCCCTTTCCCCAGCAGTTTTCCACTCTTCAAATTTTCTTCTTACAGTATTATGATAGTTGTTCAAGGTCCGCTTATGAGTGAGAACACGTGATACTCAGTTGTTTGTTTCTGTGATAGATCACTCAGTATTACATACTCCAAGTCCATCCAAGTTGCTGCAGTGTTCATGATTTTGTCCTTCTTTATGGCTGCATAATATTCCAACATGTATATGTACCACATTTTTTAAATACAGTCCTCTTTCAATGGGGAACACAGCTGGTTCCATGTTTTTACTATTGTGAACAATGTTGCAATAAACATATGTGTGCAGGTATCTTTTTCATAGAGTGATTTAAGTTCTGACAAAGGCCTAACATCTAAGATCTACAAGGAACACAAACATGTCAAAAAGAAAAAAACCAAATAGCCCCATTACAAAGTGGGCAAAAGGTATGAATAGACACTTCTCAAAAGAAGACATACAAGCAGCCAGCAGATACATGAAAAAATGCTCAGCCTCACTAGTCATCAATGAAATGCAAATTAAAACCACGCTGAGATACCATCTAACTCCAGTCAGGATGGCCATCATGAATAACAAAAAATAACAGATGCTGGAGAGGACACAGGGAAAAGGGAACACTTCTACACTGCTGGTAGGAGTGTCAACTAGTGCAGCCTCTGTGGAAGAGTGTGGCAATTCCTTAAAGATCTAAAAATCGACCTTCCATACGACCCTGAAATCCCCCTACTGGGAATATACCTTTTATTTCTGGATTTTATCTTTTGTGCTTTTGTTTTTGGATGCTTGTTGGTATTAATCTTACTGTTCTCTTTCACTTCTTATCTGTTTGTATTTTTCTCCTTGCTGTCCTCAAAAAGATGATCACTAGAGCAGTAATGCATCAAAGCAGAATAAATTAACTTTAACCCAAGTGTAAAACTCAGAGTATTTTCAAAAGATTTAGAAACTTTAAACGTATGGAAATAACATTTTGTTTACTTGCTTTTTTTTCATTTATTTTCTATTATGAAATATAAGACTTATGCAAAACAATGCATACACACACACACACACACACACACACACACACACACACACACACACACACCAGAGTCAGCACTATACATTCTCACTTAATTCCTTTGGGTCAGGAAGCAGAACATTACCAGATCCCCAAGGAATTTTTTCAAAACCTTCCAAATTATTCGCTTGTGGTTCCCACCAAAAGAAGACACTGTCCTGATTTGTTCTGCAGCCTCTTTTTGACTTTCATTAGAGTCGTAAAAACTAAGCAACCATCCCCAAATAGTGTGTTTAGCTGTTCTTGGTTCTGAGCTCTAGTGAATTGAAATAACACAATATGTATTTGTTTGTGTCCAGCCATGGCTGTGGTTTGCACACTAGATTGCTATTTAGTTTCCATGATATTAGTATCAAGTCTACCAAGATGGGAATTTGAATTGTTTTTTCTCTTTTTTTTGAGTTGAAGTCTCACTCTGTCACCTATGCTGGAGTGCAGTGGCACACACATGGCCAACGCAGCCTTGACCTGCAGGACTCAGGAAATCCTTCCACCTCAACCTTCCAAGTAGCTGGAACTCCAGGCGTGCACCACTATGCCTGGCTAATCTTTTTTATTGTAGAGACGAGGTCTTGCCAAGTTGCCCGGGCTGGTCTCGAATCCGTGGACTCAGGCAGTCAGTCTTCTCACCTCAGTCTCCCAAAGTGCTGGGATTATAGGCATGAGCCCTTTGTCTGGACTTTGAATTGTTTTCAATCTGTGACTACTATGCTGGAATGAATATGCTTAAACATGTCTCTCCTAGGCAACATGCACGTGCCTTTCTGTTGAGTGTGTACCTAGGCAAGGAACTGCACATTTTCAGACTCTGTAGATAATGTCAACCTGATAAGCAAAGTGGTTATATCAATGCATATTCCCACCTAGCATTTATGAGCGTTGCCATTACTCTACATCCTCACAAACACTTTTGTTTTAATTGTAGCCATACTTATGGGCAGGTAATATCTCACTGTGGATTTCCTTGAAAACTAATGAGAGTCGTCGCCTCTTTGTGTGTTTACTACCTTTTGGGTGTCTGTCTTCTTTTGTGAAATGCCTATTCAGATCCCTTGTTTATTTTTATTTTACATCCATAGGGTTTTTTGTGTATTAATCCTACCGATCAGTTTGGGGACACATGTTATGATGTTAATATTGAGTATGCTAATACTTTATGATATTTCACATTTCAGTCTTCCAATTTCTGGGACAATAACTAGTATGCTGATGCTTTGCAATATTGAATATGTGTTTAAAGCGTCAATGCATATTCAATCATCTTTACTGTCTCTAAGTAATGTTTTATAATACCAGTCTTACCCATCTTGCATTTTATTTTTGCTGGAAATTTCTCTTTATCTCTCTGTCTTTCTCCCTTTCTTGCTCCCCACGTCTCTTCGTTCATCCTGTTTTCCTTGTTTCTTCCTCGACTCTTTCCTTACTCACCAACTGGACCTTCCAATGCAGTAGTGCTTCTTAATCCAGAGAAGTTTTATCCCCCAGGGACGATTTGGCAGTGTGTAGATATTTTTGACTGTTACAACGGAAAAACTGCTACTGACATCTAGTAGGCAGAGGCCAAGGATGCTGCTAAACATCGAAAATATGTGGGACAGCCTTCCACAACAAGGAATTCCTTACTTCAAATTCCAGGCGTGCCAAAGTTGAGTAACCTTGCAGTACGGTGTTGTGTGACAATGGTGATAGTAAACAGCTTTGCTTTGTTCAGACAGCAAAATACAAGCATTTCACTTTTTAAAATTTTAAAGATAGACGGTATTTATTAGAATATTTCAAATATATTTAAATATTGAATAATTTATACATGACTAAGGTTCCTGTAAAAGGGGTGTTTTGTTGTTGTTGTTGTTGTTTTTGCTGTGACTATTTTCTTTTTTCTAACTTTTAATTTTTTTATTTTAAAGATGTGGGGTACCATTCAGGGTTAGGGATACAAATGTTCATTATGCCAGGTACCCTTGTTGATGAGGTGCGCCTCCTTCTCCAGGCAGACTCCCGCTACTGCCAATCCTGCTTCCCTGCTCCCCACCTGGCAGTTTCCCACTACTGCCAATCTCTTTCTTATAGTATTATGATAATTGTTCAAGGTCCACCTATGAGTGAGAGCATGTGATACTCCTTTTTGTTTCTGTGAAAGATCACTCAGTATTATAGACTCTAAGTCTATACAGGTTGCTGTGAAGTTCATGATTTTGTTCTTTTTTATGGCTGTGAACTATTCCATCGTGTATATGTACTACATTTTTTTTATCCAGTCCTCTTTTGATAGACAGCACGATTGGTTCCATGTCCCTTGCTACTGTAAACAATGCTGCAATAAACATAAGCGTTTAACTTTTAACCAGTAAGTTCGTTGTATCTTGCAAACTTTTGGTAAATAACCTTTATTGGATAAAGCCCATTTTCTTCTGCTTCCACTTTGCTAAGCTCTTTTACTGTGTTGGAGAATTTGTTTAAGAAAGCCCACAGAATAGGAAAAGATATTTGTCAGCTGTATATCTGACAAAGGCCTAACATCTAGGATCTACACGGAGCTCAAACACGCCGAAAGGAAAAAAACAAACAGCCCCTTTAAAAAGTGGGCAAAAGACATGAATAGACACTTCTCAAAAGAAGATATACAGACACATGAAAAAGTGCTCAGCCTCACTCATCATCAGAGAAATGCAAATCAAAACCACACTGAGATACCACCTAACCCCTGTAAGAATGGCCATCACTAATAAAACAAACAACAACAGATGCTGGCAAGGATGTGGAGAAAAAGGAACGCTTCTACACTGCTGGTGGAAATGCAAACTTGTACAACCTCTCTGAAAAACAGTCTGGAGATTTCTGAAAGAACTAGAAATTGACCTTCCATATGACCCAGCAATTCCCCTATTGGGAATATACCCAGAGGAACTCAAATTATTCTACGAAAAGGATATCTGCACACGTATGTTTGTTGCAGCTCTATTCACAATAGCAAAAACATGGAACCAACCGTGTTGCCCATCGAAGCTGGACTGGATTTTTAAAAATATGGTACATATACACAATGGAATATTATATAGTCATAAAGAAGGACAAATACATGGACTTTGCAGCAAATTGGATGGACTTGGAGTCTATCATACTCAGTGATTTATCACAGAAACAAAGAACTGAGTTCCATATGTTCTCACTCATAAGGTGACCTTGAACAATTATAATGCTATAAGAAAGTGATTGGTAGTAGTGGCAAACTGTCAGGGGAGGGGGGATGGGAATGGCAGTTGAGGGAAACTGCTAGGGGAGGGAGGGGCATACCTCATCAACAAGGATACCTGCATGATCAATGTTTGCATACCTAACCCTGAATTATACCCCACATTAAATTTATGTAATAAGTAAATAAATTTAAATAGATATATATGTAAAACTACAAAAAAAAGATAAGTTGTCATCATTTTGAAATAACTTGTTATATTCATAAGATGTATTTGCAAGTCTCATAGTAACCACAGTGGTATAACCTGTAAAAAGACTCTTTTATAATAAAAAAGAATAAATGGAAACATACTACTATACAAAATTACATAAACCACACACACACACACACACACACACACACACACACACACACACACACACAAACAGTAAGGAAGGAAAATAACAGAAAAATTTCCAAACTTGAGGAAAGAATCACGAGGAGTCTCAAAACAAAACAAAGGAAAAACAGCAGAAATAAACAGAAAAGAAAATATTAAAAATGGCAGTAGTAAGTCCTTACTTATCAATAATAACAATAACTGTATGTGGTCTCAATTCTCCAATTAAAAAGCACAAAATGGCTAAATTAATCAAGAAAAATGAAACAACTATATGCTGCCTTTAAGAAATCCTCTTAAATTATAAAGACACACATAGATAGAAAGTGAAGGGGCATAAAAGATAGTTTATGCCACTGGAAGCCTAAAAAGAGTAGGAATAGATATATTAAGAAAAAATTGACTGCAAATCTAAGAATGTAAAACAGAAGCAAAGGTTTCTATAGAATGATAAAGGGGTCAATTCAGAAAGAGGATATAATGATTATAAATATTTATGCAACAAACACCACAGATCCCAAATATATATAACAAATACTAGTAGATCTAAAAGGAGAAATAGACTGCATTGGAATAATAGTAGGAGATATTAGCACCCCTAGTGTAAAATCTGGAAGTGTGATACCTCCTGCTTTGTTTCTTTTGCTGAGGATTGTTTTGGCTATTCATGGTCATTTATGTTTCCATATGAATTTCTGTGTTGTCATTTCCAGGTCTGAGAAGAATGTTGTTAGTAATTTAATGGGTATTGCATTGAATCTGCAGGTTGAAATTGGGAGGATGAACATCTTAACAATGTTGATTCTTCCAATCCATGATTATAGAATATTTTTCCATTTGTTTGTGTCATCTTTGACTTCCTTGAGCAGCGTTTTGTAGTTTTCATTGTAAAGGTTTTTCACTTCTCTGGTTAGGAAGAAGCCAAGGTATTTCACTTTTTATATGGCTATTGTGAAAGGGATGGTGCTTTTTATTTGGTTTATGCCTGTTTGTTGTTAGTGTATAAGAAGGTGACTGCCTTTTGCATATTTATTTCGTACCCTGAGACTTTGCCAAAATTCTTTACCAGCGCAAGGAGGTTTTCGACAGATTCTCTTGGATTTTTGAGATATAGGATCGTATCATCAGCAAAGAAGGGTAACTTGACTTCTTCTTTTCCTATTTGGATACCCGTAATTTCCTTTTCTTTTCCTACTGCCCTAGCTAGGACTTCAAACAGTATGTTGAACAGGAGGGGTGAGAGTGGGAAGTTCTGTCTTGTTCCAGTTTTCAGGAGAAACGATTCCAATTTCTATCTGTTTAGCAATATGTTGGTTGCAGGTTTATCATAGATGGCTCTTACAATTTTGAGTTATGCTCCTTCTATGTCTAGGTGTTCAAGGGTTTTGATCAAGAAGGAATTCTTCAAAAGCTTCTTCTACATCTAATGATAAAATCATGTGGTTCTTGTTTTTACATCTGTTGATGTATTTAATTACATTTACGGTCTTACGGTTACAGAACCAGTCCTGTACTCTGAAGATAAAGTCAGTTTGTCATGGTGAATGATTTTTGAGATGTGTTTTTGGATCTGATTTGCTAGAATTTTGTTGAGAATTTTTGCATCTATCTTCATCAGGGATATTGGCCTGTAGTTCTTTCTTTGTTGGATCTTCACCTGGTTTTGTATCAGTGTAATGTTAGCTACATACAATTATTTGCAGAGAGTTCCATCTTTCTCATTTGCCTGGAATATTTTCAGTAGGATTGATATTTAGTCCTTCTTGTATGTTTTGTAGAATTCCGCTGGAAATCCATCTGCCCTAGGAATTTTTTTGCAGGTAGTTTGCTTATGACAGAGTCAATTTCCTGGGTTGTTATTGATCTATTTAGGATCTCAATTTCTTCTTGTTTCAACCTTGTGAGGGTTTGTGATGTCAGAAAGCCCTCCATTTCATTTAGCTTATTTAGTTTTTTCCACACAGGTATGCATAGTAATCTCTGACAATCTTTTTTTTTTTTTTTGTATTTCTTCAGGTTTGTGTTTATTTTGACTTTTTCTCTCTTTTTCTTGGTCATTCTGGATATGACTCCATCAATCTTGTTTATCTTTTCAAAGAACCAACTTTGTTTTGTTGAATTTCTGTGATATTTTTTCTTCTATCTCCCATATTTGGCCTTTTTCTTTGATGATCTGGTTCCTCTACTAAAGTTAGGGTTTTGGTGATCTTGTCTTTCCAGTTCTCTTAGGTGATTTGTTAGGCTGTTAACTTGTTACCTTTCTATTTTCTTGATGTGTATTCATGGAGATAAAAATTCCCCTCTTAGTACCGATTTCATGGCATCCCAGAGGATTTGGCAAGATGTTTCTTCACTTTCATTTGTTTTCAGGAATCTTTTAATTTCTGTTTTGACTTCTGTGTTGGCCAGGAGTTGTTCAGCATCATGCTGTTTACTGTCCATGTCTTTGTGGGTTTTGGGGAATTTTGTTGGTGGTGGGATCTAATTTTATTCCACTGTGGTCTGAGAAGGTTCATGGCAGTATTTCAATCTTGCTAAATTTGTTTATGCTTGCTTTGTGGGCAAGTACGTGGTTGATCTTGGAGTATGTTCCATATAGTGATGAGTAGAGTGCATATTCCATGGTTGTTGGGTGGAGTGTTTTGTAGGTATCTTATAAGTCCATTTGGTAAAGCATCCCATTGAGGCTCTGAATCTCCTTGCTGATATTTTGCCTTAATGATCTATCTAGGGTTTTCAGTGGGGTATTTAAGTCCCCAGCTATAACAGAGGTAGAGTCAAATATATTTTTTAATTTTCTTAGTAGCTGCTCTATGGAAGCTGGTGCTCCTGTGTTGGGTGCATATATGTTTAGGACAGATATTTCTTGTTGATGGATTGAATCTTTTATCATTATATAGTGTCCCTCCACATCTTTTCAAATTTTTGATAGGTTAAAGTTTGTTTTTATATTAAGTTTACAACTCCTGCCTTCTTTTGTGATGCATTCAGCTGAAAATTTGTTTTCCATCCTCTAACTTTAGGTCTGTGAGCATCCTTTGCTGTGAGATGTGCTTCCTGGGGACAGTAAATTATAGATTTATGTCTTTTTGTCCAGTTTGCCATTCTATGTCTTTTCAGTGGTTCATTTAGTCCATTCACGTTCAGGCTGGTTATTGAGATGTAAAAGCTTAATCCTGTCATGAGGTTCTTATAGTGTTATTTGGTGTTGTTGTTGGTTGGATGGTTGGTTGATTTTTTGGAGGGGGGTTGGTATATGTGTGTGTTTTCAGTTTTGCATTCACAGTGCATGCTGTGTTGATGCTCTATTTTCCTGGATTCTTGGGAATAACATGGTCAATTTTTTTTTTCTTTCTTCTATGGTTAATACCTTCTTAAGCAGCTCTTGTAGAGCTGTTCTGGAGATAGCATAAACTCTTAGGGATTAAATATCTGGGAAGGATTTAATTCTCCATCCCTGATGAAGATTAGCTTAGCAGGGCAGGAAATTCTTGATTGGAATTGTTTATCCTTGAGAACACTGCAGATTGGGCTCTAGTCTCTTCTAGCCTATAGTGTTACTGTACATAAGTCTGTTGATATTTGAATTGGTATTCCCCAGTAGGAAGTCTGACCCATCTCTCTCACTGCCTTTAGGATTTTTTTCTTTTATATCTTTTTGTGTAAGCAAATTACTATGTGTCTAGGAGTTGGTCTTCTCATTTGTTGTCTTGCATGGGTTCTCTGAATCTCTCATGTATAAATAGTCACATTTTTGATGAGCGGAGGGACGTTTTCTTGGATAATTTTATTGAATGTTTGTTCTAAAATTGTTTCTGTCTTCTTATATGCCTCAGAAATGCTAATCAGGAGTAAGTTCAGCCTCTTTATATAATCACACATCTCTTGGATGCATTGTCCCATCTTTTTAAGTGTTTTTTCTATGTTTTTAACAGATTGGGTTAGTTCCAGATTTTGGTCCTCAGCTTGGAAATTCTTCTTCTTGGTTAATTATGTTTTCCATGCTTGTCAGTTTATTTAATTTACTGTATCCTTTATTGCTGTTATCAGTTCCTTCATTCTTTCCTCTTGCCTCTCCACATTTCTATTTACTCTCTCTACAAATATTGTGATATCTGTGTTTGTGGTTTGAGATCAGTCATTCTGGGGGGTCTTCATTGTTTGAGTTCTGAGTCTGTATTCTCAGGTGCTATCTTCCCAAGAGTCTTGAGGGTACCTGTGTTCTTCCGTTGGTTCTTCTTACATTGTAATGGTTTCCCCCCTTTTTCCTCCCCTCTTTAATTCTGTTGCTCAGTGATAGGGGTGATAGCTTTCACTTCTGATAGCTCAATACCCTATTCTTCCTTACATAGATCCTCTGGATTTGCTCAACTTTGAAGTCATACTGGGGTGAGGGGCTGTGCTCTTTTTGCAGTTTTGAGATTTGATTAAGGTGTAATGGGAAAGCTGTGGATCAGAAGCAATCTGTAGATCCCAGTATCCACTGTCAGAGGTGTGAGTCCACTGGAACCCACTTTCTACAACCTTACAATCTGTCCATATGGTGAGGGCATATGTATGCCCCCTGAAACCAAAATGAAATAAGAAAAAGGAAAAGAACAAAGATATGAAGATGGGAGACAAAAGGGAGCTGAAGACAAAGGAGAAGAAGAGAAGCAGACAAGCACACAAATAAATAGATAAGCAGTTAAAGAAAACAACAAAACAAAAACAAACAACAACACAAAAATCGAAGATGCACTCCCTCTCAAATACACACACACACACACACACACACACACACACACACACACACGAGGGAAAAATAGAAGCAGGTCGAATCAG
The DNA here is from genome assembly GCA_963574415.1 of Tarsius wallacei. Lineage (NCBI taxonomy): Eukaryota > Metazoa > Chordata > Mammalia > Primates > Tarsiidae > Tarsius > Tarsius wallacei. The sequence continues at coordinate 15,950 of CAUYQG010068987.1, forward strand.
AAAGCTCTCACAGAAAGTTATGTGTGTGGGGAGAGCAGAGAAAAATGAAAAAAGAAAAAGTCTCCCTCTTGTGGCCATTTCTGGAACTTCAGGTTCTTTTTTTTTTTTTTTTTTTTTTTTTACCAGCATGCTCCCTTTTATGCTTTTGGTGGCAGTAGGGAGTGGGCTCCAGTCTCTAGCCCTTCTCCTCTGCTTTCTGCCTGCAGGCTGATTAGGCTGCACTCCTTGTGGGTCAGACACCCCACAGACTGCTGGTGGAAGAGGAAAACTCCAGGACTCACTCCAACTTGGCTGGCCACTGCTAGGTCTCCCTCTCTGACTACACATGCCCATGCTTGATCCAGTGTAGGGTGTGGTACTTCTGTCTCTCCAGTATGAGTACACTCAGAGTATACTCTCTGGGCAAACGATGGTGATCCCAGAGGGATGCAGAGATCACTGAATGCAGGCTTCTCAGAATTGGGGGAGCTAGAGAAGTTGCCCGCTGGGTTTGGGACAGAGAAAATGACATCAAACGTCATCCACCAGTGTCTTATCCTCCACAGGGTTCAGCTTCAGATTTCCTCCCCGAGGTTTCTCCATGGTCCCTGCTGTCAGTGCCTGGACATTGCAGCAGGTGGAGGTATGAGCTGGGTGCCAGATATCAAGAGGCTGCTGATTTCTGCTGCCTTTTCTGGAAAGATGCCCTGGAAATGGCAGATCTTTCTGTACACAGGTACTGAATTCATAGCGGTAACAAACTGCAGATGCTTCTGCAGGGGTGCCTTGTGTGCTTGATACCATGTCTCCCCACAGTTGGACATTCACGCAACCCCTTGTATGCACAGAACAACCCAGACTAGTCTTTATGCACATTCACCCATGCAGAAACTCTCACACTCCAACTGATTCCATCTCCATCTCACCCTCACAATTTTTTAAAAATAGAAATTATGCAAAATATTTTTACCACAATGGAACAAATCTAAAAATCAATAACAAGAGCAACTTCAGAAAGTGCATAAACACATAGAAATTAAACAACATACTGCTGAATGACTTATGGGTCAATCAAGAAATTAAGAAAAAAAACAAATAAAAATACAACATACAAATATTTATGCTATATGGAAAAAGCAATAAGAAGAAGAAATTTTATAGCAATAAATACGTATATCAATGAAGTGGAACACATTTAAATAAACAACCTAATTATGCACTCCAAGAAATAAAAAAACAAGAACCAAAATAAAAATTAGCTTGATGAAAGAAACAATAAAAATCTGATCAGAAATAAATAAATTTGAGATAAAAATATAGAAAAGGAATAAAGTGAAAATTTGACATTTTGAAAAGTTAAACAAAATTGACAAATCTTTAGCTAGACTAACGAAAACAGAAAAAGAAGAAAGAAGACTCAAATAAGTAAAACCAGAAATATAAAAGGAGGCATGTCTAACAAATGAGACCTCAAAAATACAAATAATTACAGGGACTGTTATAAATAACTATATGTAAATAATTTTTTAAAACCTTGAAAAATGAATACACTTATAAACATCTAAAACCAACTTATTAAGATTAATCCATAAAAAAATAAACAAACCAAAAAAAGAAATAAAATCAAAGCAATAATAAAAAATTTCCTACAATAGTAAAGTCTTGATGACTTCACTGCTACATTCTAACAAATATTTCAAAAACTAATACCAATCCTGTTTAAACTCTTCAATAACTTAGAGAGGATAAAATACTTCTCAACTCATTTTACAAGGTCAGTATCAGCCTGATACCAAAAATAGCAAAAATTCAACAACATACAACCCAATATTCCTGATGATCACAGATGCAAACATTTTCAACAAAATATGGGCAAATTAAATTCAACAACACATTATAAAGATCATGCACCATGATTGTTTTTTGTTCAAGTGATGCAAGGATGGTTCAACATAATCAAATCAATAAATGTAGCATATTACATGAAGAGAATAAATAAAACCATATGATTATGCCAACAGATGCTGAAAAATATAGATAAAATTCAACATCGCTTTATAATAAAACACTTATCAAGCTGGGTACAGAAGAAGCATATATCAAAATAATAATATCTTTTTTTTTGAGGTATTGAATAACTTTACTGAATGGCCTGGATTTGACACTAAAGCCTCAATAATATCTTTGTATGACAAATCCACAACTAACAGAGTAACTGAATGAGGAAAAATTGAAGGCCTTTTCTGCAATATTTTAAGAAGACAGGGTACTTTCTTTCACATATATTCAATATAGTACTGGAAGTCCAAACCAGAGCAATTAGACAATAAAAAATAGGCAAAGCTGATCAAACAAATTCAGGTAAGTTGCAGAATACAAATCTGACATACACAAATTAGTAGTATTCTTATATGTCAACAGCCAACAATCTAAAAATATTCAAGAAAATAATCACGCTTAGTATAGCTACAAAAATATAATATACCTAGAAATCAGTCTAACTAAAAAAGTAATTTACATATACAAGGAAATTCATACAATTCTGATGAAACAAACAGAAGAGGACATAAAAAATTAAAAATATATTCCATGCCCATGGATTGAAAGATTGAATATTGTTAAAATGACAATACTACACAAAGCAATTTACAGATATAGTGCAATTCCTATTAAAATCCTAATGACATTATTCACAAAAATAGAAAAAAGTTAACATTGATATGCAATCACAAAAGACTCCAACTAGCCAGACATGATGAGAAAAATGAACAAAGCTGAAGCCGCTACACTGCCTGACTTAAAATACAATATGAAACTGTAGTAACCAAAATATCACTACAAACAGACACATAGACCAATGGAACAGAATAAAGAACCGAGATACAAATCTCAGAATTTTTGTGATTTATTGTAGAGATGAGGTCTCACAAAGTTGCCCAGGCTGGTCTCGAACCCCTGGGCTCAGGTAATTCTCCACCTCATCCTCCTAGAGTGCTGGGATTACAGGCTGAGCCACCATGTCCAGCACAAATCTCAGCATTTGTAGCAAACTCATCTTCAACAAAGTTGTCAAGAACATACAGTGGAGATAGAATAATCGTTTCAATAAATGATTCTGGGAAAACTGAATAAGTATTTGCAGAAGAATAAAGCAATCCCTATCTCTCAACATACATACAAATTAAATAAAAATGGGTAGACAAATTTAAAACTTGATACTATAAAACAACTGTAAAAAATCTTTTGGGAAACATTGCAGGACATTGGTGTGTGCAACAATTTTTATGTAAAATATCAAAAGCACAGGCAATCAAAACAAAATTAGACAAATTACTTAAAGCTAAAAACTTCTGCACAGAAAACAAAACAAAAACCACAATCAGAATAATGAAGTGACAATTCAGAGAATTGGAGAAAATATTTTCAAATAATTCATCTGACAAAAAATTAATAACCAGAATATAAGGAGCTCAAACAATTCAGTAGTAAAGAAAAAATGGTTAAAAATAGGCAATAGATCTAAACAGACATATTTTTCAAAAAGCAGATAGAGAAATGGCCAACAAGTACATGAAAAAATGTTCAAAATCACTAATCAGAGAAAACATCTCAAAATCACAATGAGATATCATGTCTTTCACACTTAAAGGGCTTGCATTTAAAAGACAGGCAATAAAAGATGCTGGTGGGAATGTGGAGAAAGGAAAACCTTTGTACACTGTTGGGAATATACATTAATACAACTACAATGTTGTTCAGAGGTTTTTCCAAATATAAAAAAAAAATGAAACTATGATATTACCCAGCAATCCTACAGCAAGTTGTAATATACAAAATATTATGGAAATATCTGCACACTCATGTTTATCACAGCAATAGTCACAATATTCAAAATATGGAATCAACATAAGTACCTACCAATGGATGAATTGATGTTTAAAAGCATCATATGTAAATAATGTAATATTAGTCAGCCATTAAAAATATGAAATTCTGTCATTTGTAGCGACATGCTTAAGACTGGAGTCTGTCATGCTAAGCACAATAAGTCAAGCATTGAGAGAAAAATATCATACTCTAATATGTAGGAGCTAAAAAGTGGATCTCATGAAGATAAAGAGCAGAATGGTTGTTATGAGAGGCCAAGAGGATGAATAAAGGGAAGAAATAATATAAATGTAAAAGTCCAATCATGTTGGTAATGTAATTAATTTATGCTAGTAAGGACATGACCTTTTTTGCAACAACCAACAATAACAATTTTAATACTATAAAAATACACTGGTAAAAAATAGTAAAATTACATATCAAAAAACTAGTTTTTTCTTAGGCTTTCAGGTTTATCTTATAAATCTTAGTCTATAAATTTAGCAGATTTAATGGTCGCTTTCTTTTTGACACATATTTTTACACATGTATGCACTATGTGAGATTTTGATATATTAATATGATAAATAATTATAAAATTAGGGTATTCAGGATATCAATCCTCCCAAATATTAATCATTTATTTGTGTTGGGAACATTTCAAATATTCACTTCTAGTTATGTTGAAATATACATCATATTGTTGCTAACTCTAGTTACCCAACTGAGATAAAAGCACTAGAAAATATTCCTTCTATGTAATTGTATATTTGTACCTAGTAACAAACCTCTATTCATTCTTCTCCCACACATAAACCCTTCTTAGCCTCTGATATATCTCATTCTACTCAACTACTTCTATGAGATAAAATACTATAAGTCTCACATATGAGTGAGAATATACAATTTTTGTACATATACCATGTTTTATTTATCTGTTAATCTGTTGTTGGACACAAGTTGATTCCATATGTTAGCTATTGTGAATAATGCTGCAATAAACATGGAGATGCAAGAATCCCTTTGATGTAATGATTTTATTTCCTGTGAAAAAATATCCAGTAGTGAAACTGCTGAATCACATGGTAGTTCTATTTTAATTTTTTGAGAAATTTCCATACCATTATTATAATGTGTGTACTAATTTGCATCCCCAACAACAGTGTGGAAAAGCTCCTTTTTCACCACATCCTCACCAATATTTGCTATTAATTTTCTGTCTTTTAGATAATAGACATTTCAACTGGAGAAAGGTAATATCTCACTGTGGTTTTGGTTCTTATCTCCTTGATGATTATTGTTGATGAACATTTTCTTCATATACTTTTTGACCATTTTAGATCTTCCTTTGAAAAATGTCTATTCAGATCATTGGCCCACTTTTTAATGGGATAATTTTTCTTGTTATTAAGTTGTTTAAGTTACTTACATATTCTGGATATTAGTCCCTTGTCAAATGAATAGTTTGCAAACATTTTCTCCCATTCACCAGGCTATCTATTTACTCTGTTACTTTGTTGTACAAAAGAAATTGGAACCATTTCCCCTAAAAACCAGAACAAGTCAAGGATGCTCACTCTCACCCCTCCTGTTCAAAATAGTATTGGAAGTCCTAGCTAGAGCAATCAGACAAGAAAAGGAAAACATGGATACCCAAATAGGAAAAAAGGAAGTTATCCCTATTTGCAGGTGACATGATTGTATACCTTGAAAACCCAGGAGAATCTGTCTAAAACCTCCTTGTACTGATAAAAGACTTTAGTAAAGTGTCAGGGAATAAAATAAACATGCCAAAAGTCAGTTGAATTCCTATACAACAAATATAAACAAACAGAAACCCAAACAAAAAGCACAATCTCATTCACAACAGCCACCAAAAAAATGAAATACCTTGGCATCTTCCTTACCAGAGAAGTCAAAGAACTTTATAACCAAAACTACAGAACATTGCTCAAAGAAATCAAAGATGACATGAACAAATGGAAAAATATTCCATACTCATGGACTAGAAGAATCAACATTGTTAAGATGTCCATCCTACCCAAAACAACCTATAGATTTAATGCAATACCCATTAAATTACCAGCAGCATTCTTCTCAGACCTGGAAACAATACAGGAATTCATATGGAGGCATAAATGAACACAAATAGCCAAAACAATCCTCAGAAAAAAAAAAATGGGGGAGGCATCATGCTCCCAGACTTTAAACTTAATTATAAAGCTACAACAATCAAAACAGCCTGGTATTGGTACAAAAACAGGCATATAGATCAATGGAACAGGAAAGAGTTTCCAGAAGCAAAACCTCAATTTCTCAACCAACTCATCTTCAACAAAGCCTCCACCACCCACTGCTGGGGAGAGGAGAACCTATTCAGTAAGTGGTGCTGGGAAAACTGGCTGACCACATGCAGAAGATTAAAACAAGATCTCTACCTATCACCATGCACAAAAATCAACTCTAAATGTGTCAAAGACCTAAATGTAAAACCTCAAACTATAAGAACCTTAGAAAATTCAGGAGACCCTTTATGGAAATTGGAAATGGCAACCAATTCCTGATCAAAATCCCAAGTGCCCATGCCATAAGAGATAAGATAGACAAGTAAGACCTCATCAAACTAGCAAGTTTCTGCAAAGCCAAAGAAACCATTAAGAGAGCAGGAAGACAGCCCACACATTGGGAAAAAATATTTGCCAACTGTAGGTCTGACAAAGGCCAAACATCTAGGATCTACAAGGAACTCAAACATACCAAAAGAAAAAAAAAAAAAAACAGCCCCATTACAAAGTAGGCAAAAGATATGAATTGATACTTCTCAAAAGAAAGCATACGAGCAGTCAATAGATATAAGAAAAAATGCTCAGCTTCACTAGTCATCAAGAAATGCAAATTAAAACCGCACTGAGATACCATCTAAGTCCAGTCAAGAGGGCCATCATCAATAGCTCAAAGAATAATAGATGCTGAAGAGGATGTGGCAAAAAAGGAACACTTCTATACTCTTGGAGGGAGTGTAAACTAGTACAGCCTCTGTGGAAAACAGTGTGGTGATTCCTAAAATATCTAAAAATCAACCTCCCATGTGACCCCACAATTCCCCTACTGGGAATATACCCAGAGGAACTAAAATCACTCTTTGGAAAAGATACCTGCACATGCATGTTTATTGCAGCATTATTCAAAACACCAAAAACATGGAAATAACCGTGCTGCCCATCCAAAGAGGACTGGATTTTTTTAAAAGTGGTACATATACACAATAGAATATTACATAGAATTAAAAAGGAGAACAAAATTATGAACTTCATAGCAGTTGAATGAAATTAGAGTCTATAATACTGAGTAAGCTATCACAGAAACAAAGAATCAAGTATACATGTTCTCATTAATAAGCACGCCTTGAACAACTATCGTAATATTATAAGAAAGTGATTAGTAGTAGTGGGAAACTTCCAAGGGAGGATGGGAGTAGGACTGGCAGGGGATGGAGGGCACACCTCATCAACAAGAGTATCTACATAATGAACATTTGTATACCTAACCCTGAACTGTACCCCACATATTTAAAATTAATTTTTTTTTTAAAAGGCTGGGCTTGGTAGCTCAGTCTGTAATTCCAGCACATTAGAAGGCCGAAGGGAGTGGATTGCCTGAGCCCACGAGTTCGAGACCAGCCTGGACAACTTGGTGAGACCCAGTAACTATAATAAAAATAAAAATTAGCCAAGTGTGGTAGCACACTCCTGTAGTTCTAGCTACTTAGAAGGCTGATCGCCAGAGCCCAGGAGTTCGAAGCTGGGGTAGCCATGAGTGGGTCACTGCAGGCCAGCCTGGGCAACAGAGTGAGACTCCAACTCAATAAATAAATAAATAAATAAATAAATAAATAAATAAATAATTGTAGCATGACAGGTTTTCTCTGAATGCATTTATCTATAATTCCATAATCTAGCAGAAATATTTAGTTGCAAAAAAATCTCCAAAAAATTTTTTGGAAAGCAGGATTTATTGAGAGGACAGGAAAACTCCCACAGTGGGAGGGGACCTGAAGGGGTTGCCCACTTCCAAAAATTAAATAATACATAGGTTGTCGACTCGAGTTTGCAGGGATGGTAACAAATAGCCAAAACAATCCTTAGCAAAGGAAACAAAGAAGGAGGTATCACACTTCCAGACTTCAAACTTTACTATAAGGCTACAGTAATCATAACAACCTGGTATTAGTACAAGAACAGGCATATAGACCAATGGAACAGGATAGAGATTCCAGAAGCAAAGCCTCAATTTCTCAACCAACTCATCTTTGACAAAGTCTCTAACAACAGCCACTGGGGAGAGGAGAACCTACTCAGTACATGGTGCTGGGAAAATTGTCTGATAACATGCAGAAGATTGAAACAGGACCCCTACCTATCACCATACACAAAAATTAACACTAAATGGATCAAAACTCTAGACATAAAACCTCAAACTATAAAATCTTAGAAAATGCAGGAGATATCCTAATGGAAATTGGAACTGGCAACCAATTCCTATTCAGAACCCTAAGTGCCCATATCATAAGAAATAAGATAGGCAAGTGGGACCTCATCAAACTGACAAACTTCTGCAAAGCAAAAGAAACTGTCAAAAGAGCAGGGAGACAGCCCACAGAATGGGAAAAAACTAATTGCCAACTGTATATCTGACAACGGATCTACAAGGAACTCAAACAAGCCAAACAGAAAAAAAACAGCCACATTAAAAAGTGGACAAAAAGCCGGGCTTGGTGGCTCAGCCTGTAATCCCACGCCTTGGGAGGCGGAGGTGAGTGAATTGCCTGAGTCTGTGGGTTCGAGACCTGCCTGGGCAACTTGGCGAGACCTCATCTCTACAATAAATCAAAAAAAAAAAAAAAAAACTAGCCGGGTGTGGTAGCGCATGCCTGTAGTTCCAGCTACTTGGAAGGCTGAGACGGAAGGATCGCCGGAGCCCAGCAGGTCGAGGCTGCAGTGGCCGGAAGTGGCCACTGCACTCCAGTCTGGGCGACAGAGTGAGACTCCAACTCAAAAAAAA
>CAUYQG010068993.1:0-31523 GCA_963574415.1 Tarsius wallacei
AAAGTTACTGATATTTCATTCCTTATTGCCTCTAGATGAGACCCAAATAAAAAGAATACAATGTACATTATATGCTAAATGGAAACTTTGACTTTTTTGGCTGTCTCTCTGCACTGAAGAACAAGATTAAAAAAAAAAAAAAGGCTGGGCGTGGTGGTGTGTGTCTGTCGTCCCAGCTGCAATGAGCTATGGTTGTGACACTGGACTCCTGGACTCCAGCCTGGGTAACAAAGTAAGACCCCATTTCTTAGGGGAAAAAAATACTATTCTGGCACCAAGAGACACATATCAAACTGCTTGCAGCAACATTATTCATCACAGTCAAAAAACTGGAAGCTACCCAAGTGTCCATCAGCAGTAGAATGGATAAATAATGGATTATCATACAGCAATAAGCATTAACAGACTACAGCTCCACACATCACGTGGATGAATTTCCTAAGTATCATGTGGAGGGAAAGAAGCCGACACAAAAGAATACATGCAGTCTGGTTCCATTTATAGAGCTTTCAGATTCCAGCCAAAACCCACACTCTAGCTTTTAGGGATGTGTGTTTGGGTGCTTTTGGGGATGTGTGTTTGGGTGCTTTTGGGGTGCATGATTAGGTGATAAAATAGAAAAAGAGTCAAGGAAGTGAGTACCTCACTTAGGAGAGTGGTTACCTCTGGCAGAGAAGGAGGTGATAGGCAGAGAGCACGGGAGGGCTTTGGGGTAGAACTGGGAAATGTTCTAGACCTTGACCTTGTGAGTGCTTCCCTGTGTGCTCACTTGGTGATAAATTCCTGAGTTGTATGTTTTTGTTTTGGACACTTTTCTGTTTATGTGTTATACTTCACAACAAAAAGGTGTCTACACTTCACCTTGGCTGCCATGTGACAGGTAGGTTGAAGGCAAGCAAGAGTGGAGGGAGGGCCTCACTTAGTGGACTACAGAAGTCTTGGGACTGAGTGGTGTTTCAGGAGGTAGTTTGGAGGTGACATCCGGGGCTTGCTGATAGATTGACTGTGGTTAGTGGTGGCAGTGAGGGAGACAAGCATTAGGATGCGTCCTGGTACTTGGCTGGAGTGACTGGGTAGATGAGGGGACATCTACTGAGAAAGAGAAGACTGGGAGTGGGAGGGGGAGGCTGGAAGGGAGATCTAAAAAGTTCTGTCTTAGTTCTGTCAAATTCGAGATGCTTATTATGTATTTAAGTGGAGAAATCAAGTAGGTGACAGCTTCCTAACTGGCTAGTTGGTCACCAGCCTGGCTTTTCTCATTGCATCCTTGACCCTGGGACTCATATGTTGTATCTAAAGAGAAATCTCAGGCCAGTGCTACCTGTAATCATAGCACTTTGGGAGGCTGAGGTGGAGTTCAAGAACTGCCTGGGCAATATAGCAAGACCTCATCTACACACACACACACACACACACACACACGCACACACACACACACAAATAGGTATTCAGATAATTGAAGGAAAAAAAATTAACTGTGCGTGGTGGCATGCACCTATAGCCCCAGCTACTTAGGAGGCTGAGGCAGGAGGATCGCTGGAGCCCAGGACTGTGATCGGACCATTGCATTCCAGCCTGGATGATAGAACCAGATGCTATGTCTGAAATAAATAAAGATAAATCTGGTGATGATGCTTCTCTTCTCAGAATCCCTCCCATGACCCCATCACCCAATGGGTAAAGAACAAATTTCTCGTCTTGCCTCCAAGCCCTGCCTGACTGGATCTGCCTCCCCGCTTTAGCCTCTTCCCATCACCCTCCATCACCCATCCAGGCTGTATGAAAAGACAGTGGGCTTTTGTGTGTGCTGTTTTCCTTACCTCTAGCTCTTTCACTTCCGCCTTCGTCCGACCTCCTGTTCACCCTGCCAATCACCTTGGGTACCTATTTCCACAGGAAGCCTTTCCTGTCATTGTGTTTGTCAGCCCTAGAATCAGAGTCAGGTACTCTCCTGTGTTCTCACAGACTCCTCTTTAATTGGTTTTCCCATTAGTAGTCATCCCGCTGCTCTGGAAGAATCTCTACCTCCATCTCCTTTGTAAGCTACTTCAGGGCAGCATCTTGGTCTGTTCACAGCTGATCCCAAGCAGTGCACCGCACCTGTTTGAGCAAACCCTCCTTCACACACTCCCCCGTACACATCCCAGGCATGTGCTCTCTGTCTCTCTTCCACTGGCACACCTTATTTTCGGACTTCCACTCCACCCCAGGGCATGCTTGGTCTTGCTGCTCTCACAAGGATCCCATCGTAAGCTGAAGGGCTGAGGTGCCAGTGCAGACCCTCAGTGGGGAAGGGACATGCGGAGTTTTGGGTTCTGAGAGGGCAGATGCTTTTCTGTCACAGGGTCTTGAAGTCACCAAGGAGGAGACAGAGATGTTGTCAGCAGCTGCAGGAAAGAGGGAAGAACAGAACTCAACCTTCCTGTTACCATCACAGACAAAAATGACCCAGTAATGGCCTCAGCAGGAAACCAGGGGTCTGAGTGGCTGACAGTGCTGCTAGTCCCTGGGATGCATTTGGCAAGGCCAGTGGAATTACACCATGCCTTCTTCCCTAACACCCCGCCTCCACTTCACATGAATTCTAGAGGAGTTGATAGTGGGAAAAAAGCCACCCAGCGTGCATGAGAGAGGGGGCCTTTCTTTGACTGATGGCAATGAGGACACTGGGCCTACTGTTTGCCTGGGAACCTTAAGTCTTTTCCCAAGTTCCTGTTGGCAAGGCCCTGATTGTCTCTGTGGTTTACACTGGCCAGGTCAGTCTAGGGGTCTAATCAGATCTGAGGCCATTCTTATAACTATGTCGTGTCCCTTTCCCCACCCCAGCACTACCCACCATCCTCAGGTGGACAAGGTAGGATAAATTGAATGTCATGCTGGTTAGAAAAAAGGTGATCCAAGCCAGACCCTGTGACCAAGGTCAGGGAGTGGGGCTGGCAGACCCCCTGCAGTCTCAGCCAACTCCTCGTTACCCCAGTGGGGGTGCCAGTGCGGGGAGCCCCTGCCTATGCTATGCCCTGGGTATGTCCTTCAGTGGGGTCTGCACCCAGCCTGGCTGCTCCTGGGAAGATGAGGCCAGGAGAAGCTGCCTGGCAGATGTGCTGTCTCCTGCTATGCTGATGGACACAATCGATTGCCTGGGAGTGCTGGAGGCTCATTTCCTTGTCAGATCTCCTCCCAGGCAGGCCTTGGGGCTGGACTGTCTCACAGTCAGTGGAACCTCAGCAACAGGGAATGCAGGCTGATAAGGGGCTGGCCACACGTGGAATTGCATCATTTCTCCTCATTGTTCTGTGTGGGGCAAAGTCAGTGGGCCAGGAGACTGTGCCTGGGGCCTGAGCGGCCACTGAGAAGACTGTAGTCCTCAAATAACTACCCAGGGTCTGCTGACTTCAGAGCCTCCCTTGGGCATGTGCCTACTGGGCCGCTGTTTGAATGTCAGCTTATTGGTGGAAAGGAACCACAGGTGAATACGGTGGCAAGGATGGGCTTATGGGTGGAGAGTTGGGTTCATGGAGAGTGGAAGAGATGGCAGATGAGTTTTCCAACATCTTCATTTCACAGATGGACAAACTGAGGCCAAGGAAAGTCAGATGACTTGCTCAAGTTTCTCTGCTTCTTGAGTAGCTGAGCCGGGGCTGAACCCAGATCTACCTCCCAGCCAAGGGCCCTTCGATAGAGGCCGGGGAGGGCTCCAGGGACCACCGAGTGCTATTGGAGGAGGGAAGGGGATGGCCACAGAAGGGGCTGTAGGCATCCAGGCAAGCTCTACCTCTCACACGTGTGCAAGGTGAATTTCCTCACACCGCTCTCATGCAGGACTGGGTGTTCCTGAGGGACAGGTCATCTGACATTTTAGATGGGCAGTTGGACATGCAAGGGCTCAGCTCCAAGACAGACAAGCTTTGGGAGGCTGTGTAGTGGAGACCCGTGAAGACTGAGGGGACAGTGGGATGGCAGAACTGCTGGGGGACACTGGAGGTCAGTGAGGGCTCCAAGGTCACCTCCTCAGGGCACTTGTGCCAGCTCATCTCTGTGTGCTTTCTTAGATGTCTCCATGGTTCACTTCTGCCCACTCTGCTCAGATCTTCACTCCAAGTCACTTTCTCTGGAAGACCTTCTTGGTCATCCTTCCTATAGTTTTAGGCCAACACATGTCTCTGCCTTAGTTTTTCTCTTTGACCCTTATCCCATGTAAAATACCATTTATTGTACTTTAAAAAAGGTCCCATATTCTCTGTATCCCCATTAGAATGTAGGGAATGGACTGGATTTGGAGGCTCAGCTTGTAATCCCAGCACTTTGGGAGGCTGAGGCGAGTGGACTGTTTGAGCCCGCGGGTTCAAGACCAGCCCGGGCAACTTGGTGAAACCTCATCTCTACAATAAATAAATAAAAAGTGGGCCGGGTATGGTAGCGCACACCTGTAGTTCCAGCCACTTGGAAGACTGAGGTGGAAGGATCGCCGGAGTCCAGAAGGTTGGTGCTGGGGTGGCTGTGAGTGTGCCACTACACTCCAGCCTGGGCAACGAAGTGAGACTCCAACTTAAAAAAAAAATGTAAGGGATGGAGGGACAGGACGTTTTCCTGATTTGTTGCTTGCTGCAAGCCATTATGGCTGGGCAGCCCCCAGGAGAAGAGACAGGGCCACCAAGGGAGTCAGCTGGGTTTATTTTGAGACCCCATCACTTCCCATCACTTGTGGGTAACCACTGTAGGTCTCTGGTCTCCTTAATCAGTGCAGGTTACTTTAGCCTTTCCTAAATCCCTCCTTGTAACTTCCTGGGCAGGGTTTAATTTCCTTGAGACCCTTCCTTAAGGGGAGTCAGCCAAGCTGAGGTGCAGGCTAATATCGTCACTTTTATTATCTTTTAACCAAAGCCTCTTGGGAATCACATACCCTTCATGCAAAGGACTGGATCTCTAATGATGGGCATTCCAGCCACCATGGCCAAGGACAGGGAGACAACTGGTGCCTTCTCCCTTGGTGGCCTCTCAGATACTGGAAGGAAGTGGCTGCTGACCCCTCCTGCCATGGGACCATTGCTTGGATCATCAGAGAAGCTACTTTCTGAAAGCAAACCCTGGGCAGCATGTTCTGAGGGGAGCTTGCCAGGTACCAGAGGTATAGGGTCTTCTACCAGCTTGCTGAGAACAGACCCAGGTGCCTGATAGGCACCCAGCAGACCCTTGCTAACTGAATGTCTTGGGCAAAGCAAGGAGGGACACAGCTTTCAGTGGGCACATCTCAGCACTACCTTGTCCTTAGCGTCAAAGAAATCTTCACTCTCCCCAATTCCTGTACTCAGGCCCCTTCTCCCCTCTCCAATTCTGGAGAATAGCCACCACTTCCTGTGGTCACCAGGATCATAGAAATGAAGCGTCTCACAGGCTTGTCCCACAGACTCTTCATTTTACCTCTAACCTGATTTCTCTTAGAATTGGTCGAATTTTCGTAGCCAGAAAGTCCCAAAGAATCCCAAGCCTATTTTAGTCATTTATGGGGCTTGTGGCAGTCTAAACTCAATGACTGTGTCAGCCATCCTGTGACAGAGGTGGAGACAGCAAGTGGGCCTCAGCCTGCTGGGTGGGGTGGAGCACAGCTCCTTTACCACGAAGAGATTTTCTGGGTATTGTGCCCTGTCAGGTTTCTGGTTAGAAGTGCTCTAATATGGTAAATATTTCCTCTTGTTATCAAGAAATAATAATATCCCAGTTGAAGGCATGAAAGCCACTTTACACTGGTGTTAATTATATATGTGGCTCAGCAGCTCACCTCAGGGTGCCGTCCAGAGGCTTCTTACCTTGCAGCTGGGAATGCAATGACATGCCTGGGAAAACCTGCCAGGGGCAGGCTTGGCCAGGCCTCCCACAGACTGCACTCCCTAAAGTGAACAGTTGGAGCTGACAGTTGTGATGATAGACTCAATTTGAGTCCTTGAGGTCATTTCTCTAGGGGCAGGGTGTTGATGCCAGGGGCATCCCAGCACTGAGCTATCCTCAGAGCTTAGAAGAGGTCTGGGCGGACAGGCTGGGCTTTCAGTGGAAAGGAAGGGTCATTCAGTCATGGACGTGGGCATGCTTGGTCACGGTAGGGGGAGGAGGGGCCTGAGCCAGATGACATCTAATCTTGGAACTGACAAGCCTGAGGTCTCTGTGAGGCTGGGCTTCAGCTTTCCCTCCCTCTCCCCACATTTAGTGCCTCTCATTTCACAGCCAAACACAACGCGCTTGATCTGAGATGCTGACTTAGAGGTCAGTCTCATTTGCTTAATGACAGTTCTGCTCGCTGTTATCTTAATGATGAGCCTTGATACAAGCTGCCAGGTCCCCAGATCTAATTAACCATTGCCCTGCTCCTGGGAAGCATCACTCGGTGGTGATCGACTGTGCATATATGTTGGGTGGGCGTATTGCTGCCTCAGTGGCTTTCGTGCCTTTTGGTGTTTAATGCACACTCTCTTCTGGGAGATCCAAGCCAGATTTCCAGGAAAAGGGCTAATTCTCCTCTTTCACGCCCCAGACTTAGGGCCACATTCTGCTTTGAGCCACTCTGCTTGGCATCTGTGCATGGAGACATCGATGTCTACTTAAGACTTTAAAAAGTACAGGGCAGTAGAGCCTTTAGCAAGCAGTGATGATACTAATATCCTCATTTAACAGTAAAGGGACAAGGGAATGTGGCCAGGCCCTGGAGCCAGGCTGTGGTGGGGACAAGACTAGAACCCAGGACCCATCACAGGACTCCCTGTCCAGTGCTCTTCCCATTAGCCATTCTGCTCCTCTTTGGCAGGGACAGCAGAACAGTTGTTTAACAGGTGGTTGGGGGGTTCTGACAGCAGCTCTTTGGGGTGCTTTTGGGGACACAGAGAAAGGAGGGAGGGGCAGGCTTGGGCAGGCTGCTGTTATTGGCCCAAGAAAAGGTGCAGAGAAGTATCACAATGTGGAATAAAGTTGGCTCTTGGTGGAGTGTACGCCCATTATTTCGATGGAGGCAGAAACACAGTTCTCCTGTGGGGCTTGTCTAAGGCCACAAAAATCAACTAAACCTGGACTCAAATCTTCGCTTGCCAAGGAGAAAGCAGTGATGGTTCTAACTGTGTGCCGAACTGGGGAAAACTCTGAGAGGAAGCGTGGTGGAGTCCCAGTCTTGCTGGGAAGATGAGATGGAACCGCCTTGCTCCATGGAAGGCTGGGTAGAACCCAAGGCTAAATGTGCTGAGGAGGTCAAAGAAGAGAAAGAAGCAGTGTTGTTGAAAGGGAATGCCATGGGAAGAGAGACCTTGGGCAAAGGCCACAAGGAAGGGGACACTGGAAATCAGGAAGGTATGAGGGCTGCAGGGTGGGGGTGCATTGAGTAAAGCCCAGAGGTGGGTCTGAGCCTGAGCTACTGAGGACAGAGGGACACAGACCTGTATGGGAAGGACCCCGGGTGTGTGGGTGTGAGTGGGAGTGTTGTGGATGGGCTTCCAAGAAATGTGTGATGGAGTCAAGCCAGGAAATTTGAATTCAAACCTCCACTCTTGTCTACCAACAGCTGTGAGACCTCAGGCAAGTCATCCTCCTCTTTGTACCTCAGTTTCCTGGGGTGTAGTTGGCCTTTCAGACCTGATTCAGCTCTGACTTCTAAGAGAGACACTTTGGGTGATGAAACTTCACTCCCTGATTCTACTGCCCCCGAGTGTAGAGAGGAAGAAGATTCTTTGTGACCCTGTATCCTGGCCAGGAGACTGCCTGGGAGTCACTAATATTTATTGGGAGAAATTGAGTGGGCTTTCAGGAGCCTGTTGCTTTCAGGCAAACCAGAGCCTGAATTAATGCTTTAATTATCCAGGCAGCCTTCCCTGAGGCCACATTCTCCGTTTTAATTTTCGGAAACTCACGCATGTGATATTCTTTTTCTCTTGATCTGCCATCAGTCAGGCTGAAATCACTCCCCTGGAGCCTGCTGGAGACGGATGTGCCAGCTCCTGGCGCTGGGGGCCCTCCGTCATCCGGAGGGGGGCGGTTCCCATGGCTGCTTCCCAAGATCAGGGCAAAAAGAAGAGGCCAAGGGGAGCCCTGCTTCTCTGGGGCTTAGAGAGCTCGTCCCCTTTTCTGCTTCCTCTTCTCCCTCCCTTCATAGTCAGGGGTGGGTGGCTGGGTGTGTCCCATGGCTCCATGTCTCTGACCGAACCTCATAGGACTCAAAGTTTCTCGACAGCCTGGTTTACTGCATTGGTCATGTGCTTGTGCTACCCATAACCCTGGGGTCACTCTAAGACAGCACCCTACAAGAGGCATTTCCACCTAGACTAGGGCTCTACCTCATCAAAGGCATGCTCCCCACGACTCAAACTTGGAAATGATAAGAAATGCCCAGCCCGTTTGCTCTATATTTTCCCCATTTTTTTCATCTACAACCTATACAGTTGATGGATTAATTAATTGAACAAGCATTTGATAGCTGCCTACTGCTTACTAGGCATTGTGCTGGTGCTGAGGTTACAGACATGAACAAGACAAATAGAGACCCTGCTCTTTGGGATGAAGGCAACTGAGAAATACAAACCAAATAAACTAGCAAATGGGTAAAATAATTATAAATGGCAGGGTGACTTATAAAGAAAATGAACAGGGAGGGACAGAGAAACACAGGAGGGAGACACTTTTGGCCCCGGTGTTACAAAAGGACCCCTTAAGAGATGTCACTTAATTTACTGAGGAAGGAGCTGGCCATTTGAAGAGCTGTAGGAATGGGATTCCTGATGGAAGGGGTGACTGGGGGCACTAGAATACTTTGAGGAGGACTGGTAGGTGTAGGGGAATCGCTCCTAAACACTGGAGGGGGTGATATAAGCAAGGCTGGTGGCTCACCTGGTGGGGAGTGTATGTTTGGAGTTTTGACCCATACAGCGTCTACGGCTGTAGCCTCAAGGCCCACAAGAAGGGCTCAGGGTCCATGGGTGTGTCACGGGATATGGTGGAAAAAAGAATGGTCCTACCCTGAACTCTTTAAGGCTAGGGAGAACAGAAAGCAGAACTTTGGACTTCTAGTATAGAGATAAATAAAGTGATTTGTACTTAGTAGTATTTTCCCGTGGCTGCCGTTACAATTACCACAAACTTGGTGACTTCAAGCAATGGAAACGTATTCTCTCACAGCTCTGGAGGCCAGAAGTCTGAAATCAGTATCACTGGGCTGAAACCAAGGTGTCAGCTCCCTCTGGACGTTCTAGGGGAGAATCTGTTCCTTGGCTCTGCCAGCTTCTGGTGGCTGCTGGCATTCCTTGACTTGTGACCACATCACTCCCATGTCTGCCTCCGTAGTCACGTGACCTTCTCTTCTTCTGTTACCATATCTTATAGGAACGCTTGTGGTTGCATTTAGGTCCAGTCAGATAACCCAGGATAATCTCCCCATCTCAGGATTTTTAATTTAATCACATCTGTAAAGTTTCTGTTGCCATATAAGGAATATATACAGGTCCTGGAAATTAGAATGGGAGCATTTTGGAGGCCATTATTCAACCTACCGTGGATGTAATTGTACAAGGAGGAGGAGATGGGGGGGTCAGTGCGGGGCAAGGTCCCTGCACCTGCAGCATCTGGAGTAGATAGTGCCGGACACCTTGTTGGAGTTCTGACAAGCACTGGCAAAATGATATCAGAGAGTCCTGCCATCAGCTGGAAGTGACAGGCCTGGGCTCAATGATGCCACCAGCCATGGTGTTTTCATTTTTCATAACATCTTAATCCTGTAATTCCCAGGAGAGGATTTGACCAGCAGGAAAGAGGGATGAGAAGTTTGGGGCAGGAGAATCCCTGGGCCTTTCAGCTGCATCGACCCTTTGTGTTTTTAATAAAAAGTCTTCTGACAAGGAGTGAAAGGGCACAGAGCAGTGGGAAACGATGGTGTCCAAGAGAGTGGGGGTGAGGATGGGCGGGGGAGGGCGAGTATTTCCGTTGGCATAACAGGGTCCTTGACTGGCTTTAGTTCTGAGTTATTTATGGCTAGATTTTAAGAATTCATGAATTTAACTAATTATGAGCAAGATCAAGCAAATAAAAGAAGTATTTCTTAGCTCTGTCAAAGAAACTTTAAGGTCTCTTACCTAGACAGTCTTTCCAGAAATATTGAATTTCTCTTTATTATTTCTGAAGTTAAACAAGAATAAATTTGAATAATTAATGCATTGGTCTCTCTTCACTGCCTCCTCTGACACTTGTTAGCATCTATATCATCTTAAAGCACTTAAAGGAAAGAAATAGATCAGAGAAATGGCAGGACAATTTGTAGATATCAACTAAATTGCTTGCTTGGCTTGTGGGTGGAGGTGGTGGTGATTGGATGGTAAGGGGCCCTTGACTGTAAGCCTCTGTGAAATTGTGTCAATGCTCCTTCACTCTGTCTTAATGTAGGACTCAAGTTGGAGAGCCCTTTCACATAAGATCTTCTCTCTGATTGGGATGGGGAGTCAGACTAAGGGTGGACTGGGGGAAAGGAGCAGGTAGCTTGGCCCCAGACAGAACTAGTGAGCCCTGCTCTGACCTGAGGAAAGGCAGAACAGGGACTTGGACTGACCCTTAATTCCCCCTTCAGCGTGGCCTCTGGAGGCTTCAGTCATGCTGCTCTGGCTTCTGGACAGATGCTGGCCATTGGCTGTGCCGCTGGTTGCTGTATCTAATGCTGGTCATTACTTGCTACACATGTTGGGAATTAATGGGATGGGCAGCTACTTGGCTTCTCATGAACTCCGCTAGCTTCCTCCACTAGCCCTGAAGGGCCATCAGGACATCATCTCTCTGGAGTCCTATGAGGGGCCTTCACTTATATATCCCACAGGCATTTAATGGGAGCCTACTGGGGATACCACAAGGCATAATACAGGCTTGGCCCCTATGTTTGTCTAGTGGGAGAGACAGACAAGTAAAGGGCAGTCACAACAGTGTGATCTGAGAGTACAAAACCCAGTCTTGAGAGTCAAAGGTGGCTTTCTGGAGGAAGCCATATCTGCTCTGAAGTCTGAAAGATAAGGTGGGATTAGCCAAATGAAAGGTGTGGGAGAACATTCCAGAAAGTGGGGAAAACATATGGACAAGCTCTTGAGAGAGAGAATGATGTGTTTGGGGGAACCACTAGTAGTTTGGCATGAATGTAGTGTGGGGTGAGGGGTGAGGGTGGGAAGAAATGGAGGTGAGCCATGTATAGGCCCTTTGGATGGGGCTTTAGGGCAGTGTGTTATGAAGGGGTTTACAGTGTCAATAAACTGTTCTTTCCAATGTGTCTTCCTGGCCAGTGGAGTCACTGAGCTACCCACCTAGATTCAAGGTGTTGGGAATCGGAAGATGCTTCATCTCAATAGGGAGTATGGACAGATTTGTGGCTACCACACTGTGGAAGGTAGGTGATGGAAGGCTGTAGATGGTAAGACTATTCTTATTCACAGACAAGGAATTTGAAAAGCTTTCTTGACCATTAGTGTCAACAATTACATGATATGTACCTATATTGTCATACTGGGTTGTTAAAAATAGAAAAGATTCCCATACATATTTGGTAAATAGCCACTTTCCTGAGCCTGTAGTGACGGCTAACTGCCTGGCTAACTTGATCCCTCCCCTGGGACACACAAATTGGAATCTTACTTTGTGTATCATTTAAATTTAGTGGCTATCTCTCTATCAGACTAGAAGGTGAATAAGGGCAGAGGACATAAAAAAAGACAGCAGAGTCTGTTGTAACAGTGCTTGTCATATAGTAGGCACTCAATCACCATTCATTCAATGAATAAACGAATGAACAAATATGTATTGAGTACCCACTATGAGCCAGGCACATTCTGGGCATTGGGTGAGAGTGATCACAAACAGAATGAAAAAGTAAAATCTACCAATTGTTAGATGTCGATTAGTGCTGAGGAGAAACTGAGGAGAAAATCCCGGGCAGGAGGACAGGGAGTGGCAGGCAGGGACAGGGAGTGGCAGTCAGTGATAGGAAGTGGTAGAGAGGAGCTGCTCCTTCATCCACTGCTGGAAAAAATAGGGCGCTTCACAAAGGCCTAGCTAAGATAACTTGAGGGAAGACCTGAAGAAATGAGTGACCAAGACAAGCTTATATGGCTGATTGGGGAACGCTAGGGAGTCTACCTCATCAGAATCAAATCTTTCATGCCAGCTTCCTGGGGTCAGACAGGTCTTAGAGCTTCCTTCTGTGTGTTGGACTATTTGCACCTTACCCCAGTGTGCATGGCTCTGTTCTTCCAGAGGGACACTGAGCTGCAGGGATTGCTGGAGCTGCCATCCCTAGAGTAGTTTTCATGGAGGAAGAGAGGGAAAGAGTCGTTGGGCCCTGGTGCCTGAAAGGTTCTGGGAAGGAGAGGGTGCAGGGATGCATTGGGGGAGGGCAGGGGACCCCAGTACCACTGTGGTAAAAGGATAAAGGAGTTTAGTGAGAAAGGAGGATTTTGCCTATGAGCAAACCAACACAGAACATTAAAATGGCCTACCCCAAGCTCAGCAAGTGGCCTTGACAAGTGAAGTGTAGGATCTGAGCAGAAGAACTTGGAAGAACTCTGGCTGTATTCACTTGTGCCATGAGGGAAAGAGGGTCACACACAGGCAGAACCTGCTGGTGCCTGCTCTGATGGAGAGGTGAGCCTTGTCACGAGAAAACCACAGAGGAAGGGGCAAGTGTCACAGCATAGATCGGACAGTCCCCACGGGAAAGAGCTGGGAGAGGTGGTTAAACTGGGTGGGGCCCCAGCTGTGTGCCTGGGTCTGGATCCTGGCCCCACTGTGCACTAGCTGGGTGACCGTGGGCAAGCTCTTAACTCTTTCAAGCATCAGTTTCCACATCTGAAAACTGTGGAAAAATAATGGGGCCTCCCTTATAGGGTGGTGGTGAGGGTGTACCCATATGTGAGACAACGGGTACAAAATACTTAGCTCAAGGCCTCCCATGGAGTAAGTCCTTATTTTATTAGTAATTTTTAAAACATCTCTAAAGGCCCCCTTTATAACCACCACCACAATACTTGTTTATAGATTAGCCACTGCATGTCAGTGGCTGGAGGACAGGAGGTGTTCAACTGACAGAAGGCGATGCTGAGGGGGGAGGCATAAATAAACAAAGGTGGGCCACGTGCGGTGGCTTAGGTTTATAATCCCAGCATCTGGAGGCTGTGGTGGGAGGATTGCTTGAGCCCAAGGGTTCAAGACCAGCCTGGGCAACATAGGGAGACCTTGTCTCTACAGAAAAAAAAAAAAAATTAGCTGGGCATGGTTGTGTGTGTCTGTAGTCCCAGCTACTTGAAAGGCTGAGGTGGAAGGATCCCCTGAGGCTAGGAGGTCGAGGCTGTGGTGAGCTATGATCATGCTACTGCATTCTAGCTTGTGTGACAGAGTGAGACTCCGACTCAAAATAAAATAAGATGAAATAAGATAAAATAAAATAAAATAAAATGAAGTGAATATCTTGGAGAGTGTGAAGCAAACCAACAGGGAGTGAGGATCCAATTTTCCAATTTGTAAGGCAATTAATTTGCATACTACTTTGTGATCCAGAATTTCATATAATATATAAAGCTGTTTTAATGTTTTATTTCCCTTTCCCTTTTTGCTCATTTTTTTTTTCTAAAAAATTACTCATATTTTACATTTTCATCAACACTGTGTGGGGACTCCCTCCCAGAGTGCACAGCCTGACCCAGGGCCATCATGGTGCCTAGCACCCTGTAGTAGCAGGCATGTAGAAAATGCTTGGTTAGTCTAGGCTCCCTGGCCAACTTGTGCATCTGCTGATAGGTCTATCAGGAATGTCCTGGATGACTTGGAGGTACTTAGAGCAGAGCTATTTTTCCTGGAACTTTTGGGAAGTGGAGCATGAGGATTCCAGGGAGGAAAAGAGGAGCAGCACTCTCTCCAGTCACCTTAGCCCCTGGCAGTTGCCTTCCTGTTGTATGTGTATGTTGATTGGGAGATCCCAGAAGGTACTTCCTGTGTCTCCCATTGGCTCCCTATTGCTGGAAAGGAGTCTCTTCTCTCGTTCCTTCTCTTAGATTAACCCCAGAGGCTCGCCAAGCAAACCTGTGGTCTCTGGAAGGCCTGGCTGTCAGCTTTCTCCCCTCTGCCAGAGCTGATGCCCCCCCCCTTTTCTCAGTTCAAACCCCCCAGGAATGGGTGTGACCTCACCATTGCCATGTTGGAAGTCCTCAGTGAGGTGTTTTGGGGATTAAAAAATGTCCAAACTACTATTATTCCCATCTCCATATGAGAAAATTGAGGTAGACATGTAAATCTGACTCTTCTCAGATCACCTGGTGAAAAGAGTTGGTCCCTCTGTCCTCCGTTCTGGGCTGTTGTCCTCTCTAGTGGGGGCAGACTCCTGGTCTTGTTTTCCTGTTTTTACTTGCCTCTTGTTTTGAGATAAAGGATGCTACCAGGCCGTCCTACGTGAGCTCACTTAGAGTTAGCTGATGACAATTCATAGAAAGGATTTCCTGTATATTACCAAAAGAAAACCTCCTCCTGGCTCCATGGGGAAATTCAGCCCTGCCTACACCATCACTGTTCAGTTTAAGGCAAACAGAGGGGTATTTGGTTATTCCTTGGTTTCGGGAAAAAAGGCAAAAGTATATAGGCATTTCAAAGCTATATATATATATATATATATATATATATATCCAAATACCTAGGTGACATTTGGTATCTAGATGCCATGAACACCCAGACCCCTGAGGTAGCATTGAGTACCATGTTGATTAGACACTATCCCTGGAATCTCTGCCTCTTGGTGTCATGACTGAGGTTGACTTTACTCCAGGGAGGTGTGTTTTCCTGTTGCTCATTCATGGTGAGTGAGGAAAGGGTGGGTGGGGCCATGAAAGACATTTGCCTTCAAAGGGAGGTGAGACATTTGCTGATGGAGGAATCTCTGTTAGAAAGTGGACAGTCTGGTCCTGTGCCAGTGTCAGGACAGGTGGTACAATGGAGACCGAGGAGAGGACAGAGACTTGACATACTCTTCAGGAGAATGGGAGGGTGTTGTCCACCAAACAAGCCAGGCAGTGTCTGCAGCCAGCTTTTCTTGTGGAGAGTGCCATGTTGTCTTTCTTGCAGTGGCCCGAGCAGTCTCACACTTCTCATATTTTAAGGGAACCAGGTTGGCAGTAGCCTTTATCTTGCTTGAAGCAGGTAAATTCTTTCCATTATTCCTGGTCAGGAATTATTTCTAGAGATTTAACAGGACCTGGGAAGCATGCAGAATCATGCTGAAGGCCAAATACTCAGTTTTGTTTTACTGGAAGATGCAACAATGATGTTTGCAATAATTTCCATTCTCCTATCTAAAGGGATATTTTAAAGAGTATTTGGTGAAATCTTATTCCATATGTAATCTTATGAGAGTCCGCAAGCTTAGCTATTAAGACGAGCTTCCTTATTGTGGGCTGGTGATCCAATGAACTAAGGATATTAAGCCTTGTCCTTTCATGGAGAGCTCTTGGAAAAGCCTAGACAGCTGCTGTTTTGGAATGGGTTGACTGTGAATATTCTGTTTTGCAGGAGGCGTGTTGGTGGGTGGGGAATCTGGCCATCACAGAGCTGTGTGTTAGATCCGATTTATTCGTAATGAACTATCATTTCACATCAGTGTAAAGCAGGCTTCTATAAACTGTCCTCCCTCAGAAGCGCACCCAGCACACCACATAATGTCCTCATCACATTTTCTCCCATATGTCTTTTCCTCAAATACCAATCTAATGCATATGCCAACCGTGTTCCCCACTTGTGACATTTCCCGACTGTTATCATTTTATCAGCAACTCAGAAAGCAGTTGTGGGACTGATGGGAATTTTGGATGGCACCAGAGTGCTTATTTGATGCAACTTCTGGCCATTTCAAGAAAGGTGCTGACTTCAAGCCATGGCTCAGCCACCCACTGACTGTTGCTATCCTGGATAAGTCCTTTACTTTTTTTGGCCTTAGTCCCCTATATGTAAAAAGAGACTGGGCCTGGTTCATTCACTGAGCAAGTCTTTATGGAACACTGGGAATGTGCTAAATGCATGGATACACGATCACATAAGGTCTTTCAGCTGGAGGGCCATGGAGTTTGTACAGAGGATGGAGACATAGAAACAGGTACAATGTGAACTGTACAGCATGTCAAGGGAACAGAGATGAGGGATGAGTTAATTCTGCCTGACAGGGTCAGGAAACAACTCACTGAAGGAAGTGACATTTGTACTTGACCTTGACATAAGGCTTGCCCTGTTGCCTAGGCTGGAGTGCAGTGCTGCAATCATAGCTCACTGTGGCATTGAACTCTTGGGCTCAGGTGATCCTTTCACCTCAGCCTCCAGAGTAGCTAGGACTACAGGTATGCCCCACTGTGCCTGAATAATTTTTAAATTTTTTGTAGAGACAAGGTTTTGCTATGTTGCCCATGCTGGTCTTGAACTCCTGGGCTCCAGCAATCCTCCCACCTCGGCCTCCCAAATTGCTGGGATTACAGGTATGAGCCACTGCGTTGGACCTGACATAGGACTTTTTTTAGTGTACTTGGTAGGAAGGCAGAAAGAACAACATGGCATAGACACAAAAGTTTGAACATGCATTGTGGATGCTGGGAAAAGCAAGCAGTCCAGCATGGCAGAAGGGGGAGGTGAAGCCAGAGAGGAGGCTAAAAACCAACTAGGATGGGTTTTCTAGGCCATTCCAAGGAAGGCGGGCTTCTCTTTCCACTAAGGGGCCCTCTAGACCTGATATTCTACAGGTGTGTGCTTACTCTTCTGCTTTGTATATATATACACAGAGGTGTGGGTGATGGGAAGGGGTAAAATTCTTTATGAGCTTCCCTCGTCTCTTCTCTGAGATGTTCCCAGGATTAAACTGTAGTGGGTCACCCATTTAGGTGTGCAAGAAATGTAATTTTATTTATTTTTCTATAATTCAACATAATTTCTACAATAAATTCCCATTCTGCTAGAGAAGACACTTAATCTCACTGATTTGGAGGTGCCTTCTTTCCTTAGGGTTGTAGCTAAAATGGGGGTGCATGGGGGGAGCATCTGTCACGTACTCACGTGGGTAGTTGCTGAAATGTCGACTCTGCTGCCCAGACTTCACTGCTGAGAAGTTTTGACTTTCCCTGTCTTAATGGTAAGTCCCCTTCAGGTCTGGCTCCCTCTCTTTGGGTACACAGGAACATAATGTTCTTGATGGTTCATGACACCTTGGGCTGTGGTGTTCTTGGTCCATGATAGCCCCTATCAAACCCTGTCTCAGGTGCAGCTTTTAGTGAAAAGGAGTCTTGGCAGTTCCTCAAAAAGTTAAACACAAAGTTGCCCTACGACCTAAGAGTTCTACTCCCAAGTATAGACCCAAAAGAACTGAAAACATATAACTACACCAAAACTTGTGCATGCCTGTTCATAGAAGCGTTATTCATAAATAGCTCCAAAGTGAAAACAACACAGTGTCCATAAGCTGGTGAATGGATGAACAAAATGTGATATAAAAAGGAATAAAGTTCTGATACAGTCTATAACATGGGCATGAATCTTGAAACATGTTAGGTGAAAGAAACCAGATAGAGGCCATATATTGCTTGATTCCATTTTGATGGGATGTCCTGAAGATTCAAATCCATAGAGAAAGAAAGTAAATTCATGGTTGCTGGAGATGGTGGGGTGGGCGGTGGACAGGGAAAATTGGGATTATTCACAGGTACAATAGATATGGGGTTTCTTTTGGGGCATAATGAATGAAAATGTTCCAGAATTAGAAAGTGATGATGGTTGTACAACATTGGTGAATGTACTAAAAATCACTGAATTGTATTCTTAAAATGATGAATTTTGTGCTAAGTGAATTTTATTTCTATTTTGAAGGTTGTAAGAAAGCTTCCCTCACTGGGGGCACCCTATACAACCATTTCTTCTCTGGCAAAGATCCCCAGCGCTCTCAGATGATCTCAACCTGTAGGTAGAGAGGCTCTAGTACCTTTCAGGGGTTGGGGGATTGGGTTCCTCTTTCTTAGGACCTGCTACATTTTTGTACCCTTTACTCACCTCTGATGTCTCACCACTCCCCCAGCGTTCAGAACCTCTGAGCTTCATGTAGTCTCCTCAGTCTGTGGTCTGGACACTGAATCCTCTCTGTCCCTTCCTGAGGGCTGGGCTTTGACAACTCGAAAGCCAAGAACAAACTCTTTTTCTTCCTCTGTGATTCTTCTGTGTCCTTCTTCCCTGAGGGAATGTACTAAGAATACCCAATGAGGAAGGGACAACGAAGTATAGGGAAATATGGAGGTGAGCCTGGAAGCCTCTGTTAATATTTAAAAATATTATTCTGCCCTGTGCAACTCAGACTTCTGCTTTGTGCAGGGACCCCTTCTCCTGAAGGGGAAGGTCTCAGAGGCTTCACAGGACAGGGGATTTGGTTGCTACACTCCTTTGCTCACGGCCCACTGCTGGGAAAACTCCAGGAGAATCACTAGAAGATGGATCGTTGCTAGAGGGCTGGCCCAGGGCAAAGGGAACATGAAAAAGGGCCTTTTGATGCCCCTGCAGTCACTCCATGGAGGGAGCTTTTTACCCTATTCCCACTTCACCTGCAAGTGTTTCTTCCTCAACTACCTGTCCCCCTCCTACAGGGGTCTGCCTGAATGCTTGGAGTCCTGCCTGTGACTGCTCTATTTGTATCGGAGGATGTAGTGGGGAAGAGGGTTAGACTTGATCTTCAATCCCCTGGCTGGCTCTGCTACCTACAGGCTGAGCAGCTTCTGACAAATTACTTAGGAAGACTCAGTTTCCACCTCTACAAATCGTGATATGATTCCTTAGCTCATACAGCTTCTCCAGTCTGCAGTTAATGCTTATTAGAATTATGCAATGTAGATACTACTCAGCACAGTGGGTGGCATGAGGCAGGAGCTAAATAAATGGCTGGTATCCCATTGCCTGTTATAACTAAGTTGTGATCATAAGCTGGTTATTTTCCTTCTCTGAGCTCATTTCCTCGTCTAAAATGGAGCTAATATCACCTCCTTTGTAGGACTTTTTGAAGTATCTGGCATTCATGAGGTACTAGATGAACCTTAATCCACTTTTTTTCAGGTTTTCTTCAGCGACTTCTGATCCTGTCCTATCTCAGACTGAAAGGGGAGGTGCTTTATCCTAATCACAAACCCATAACTCTGGGTCTGCTCGACTGCTGACTGTCTTTTCTCCCAGAGGCCCCAGGAATGATGTGTTTTCCCAGTAGGTGCAGAAGTAGAAGAATGGACTTGCATGGTCCTTTTCTCTGTGGATGACAGCAAGACCTCACTGTGGGAATGAGTCTGCTCCTGCTGCTGTTGCTGGCTGGCATGGATATGATCTTCATCTAGCCCTGTCTTTGTCCATCAGCCTCTCCAGATCTTAGTTACCTTGTCTGTAGAGAATAGACAATGATTGTTACTAGCATAATCAATGATGCATGTCCTTGGTGAGTGACTGTGCCCTGTGAAGGTGGTGTGGTGGCACAAGGGGACAGGATTGTAGGGGGAGCAGCATTGGGGGATATACAATACAGTGAGGTTTCAGGGAGCAAATGTTCCCTTGAGAGGGCCATGGGGTGTGGGAGGAGGAAGTAGCTGCTTTTGGATCCACTTGGGGTGAGTCTTCTGCCCCTACTGGGCAAGTTAGGTGTCCCCATGGGAGCAGGTGGGAGGCTTTTCCTGCTCTCCTGTCCATGACCTCCTTCCTGTTGGCAGGGCTGCTGGGATAATGAGTGGTTCCCCGGCCTTCCCTGTGCACAGGCCTCTGCAAGTGTTGGTTAGTCAAGCCTGCTCAGTGCTGCTGAAGGGCTTGGGAGGCCTCATGGAGCTGCTTAACAGTGAGTGTGCATGAGGGTGAGGACACCGCACTATCAGCATGGCGGCCATCCTGGCCTTTGATAGCCCAACTGGAGTTCAGAGGCAGTTGGGTACATATGATGACCTCGGGTAAGGACAGCTGCAGCCTGTTGGACTGATTTGTTGTTATTCTGCTGAAAAATTAGCAAAGGGAGACCTGGGCTGAGGTGGACAGTGCAGTGGCCACCTCACATGCTGTTCTCCCTTCTTACTCTGAAGCCAGGGTCTGGGCAGTAGAGGAAAAAGCACCCCAGGTAGAAGTTCAAGGAGTTGTATTTGCTTTGTCAAGCAGGAAGGGGGGCTTCCTCCCTGTACCTGGGGTATGGGCCTACTCTGGCATCCTGACATTTAGCAGGAAATGCCCCCTGGGCACAGCTGATGGTCTTTTGAGGCAGGTGATGGCAGAGCTGACAGCCACATGCATCCTCACAAGAGGAGGGATGTGAGGCCAGGGTGGAAAGGAAGATTGGGGCAGGTGTCCTGTGGAAACTGGCTGGTGAGCATGTGTTCTGACTCTTGGAGACCGTCAGATGGAACCTGGGATTGGGGTCCCCAGGGAACAGGACATCCCCTGGGGACCTTGTTCTCATTTGACTGTCTTCTGTGAGTGGTTATTCCTGTCTCACACCTTCCATTTAGAGTTGGGGAAAGTATGGCAGCACCTCTCACACGTGACCTCTGTTGTGCTACATCCTACCTTCCACTTCTCCGTTTGTTTTTGTTGTTTTTGTTGTTGTTGTTGTTTTCTCTGTAAGGGGCTTATGTCCCATGGTCCTTGTCGTCAGACACTGGCTCAAGGCAATGCACTGTTCTAGAAGCTGATTGGATTTCTTTGTTTTTCAGGTTGCATGAGACCTGATTATCTCAAGGTAGGACTCAGTAAATACATCTGATGACTGAGTTGACCTGGGACACTTTGAGAGCTTTGGTGTAATCTTGTTGTTTTCTTGCTTATTCCCCTTTTTTTGCAACTTGAGAGGTGAGCAACAGCCTGCCAAGGTGAGCCCAAGTTTGTGGGGATTGCATTCCAGCCGAGGCTTCACAGGAGGTGCTGTGGGATGAGAGGGCATCCTGGCACTTGGGTGGGCTGAGAGGCAGACTACAATCGCAAAGATCTGCAGTGTGAGCCCTGACTGTACCACTTTTTTGCTGTGTGATTCCAGACAATTTGTTTCACTTCTCTGAACCTGAGACTTTTCTCACAAAAATGGAAGAGAAACCATATATATCTTTAGTTGGGCAAGTGAAGATAAGGTAGAATAATACTGGTAATGGTAGTAGTTGCCATCCCTCAAGGGCTCATTTTGTGCCTGGCACTTGCCTGTATGAACTAGATAACAGCCATCCGAGGTAGTTTTATTTCAGTTTTACAAGGAAGGGGGCAGTGACATGGAGGTTTGTGTACCTTAAAACACACTCTTCTTTCCGTCCTATGATCTTGTGTCTGTAGTTAGGGAGGTCTCACATGCCTAATACATGCTATAAGCTTCTTCTGGGGCTACCACTGGGTTGGGCCTAGATGGGAACCTGGACACCTGACTTCATGGGACAGATTGCGTTTCCTACCTTTTCCATCCCTGGAGGCTGCCATTCAAAGGAGTGCTGTGGCCACACTTTCTGCATCCGGGCACTTAATTGCCCACCAGGGTTAAGGCAGATTCTTAGCAAGACTTAGAACTTGTCAGAGATCTTTGGCCTTGCACCTCATCCAAAGTGCTTAAGAAACTCTTTTTTGAATTGGATTGGTGCTGTCTCGTCTCTCCTTTCAAATTTTCTTTTTCCCATTTTGGGCCTGGGAAGTTTTTCTCTGTTTTTTCCAGGACCACCTACACATTTATTTTTGCTGTGCACTGCAACTTTGAAAACCATTTAGGGAGCACTAGCTTCTTGCCACAAAGGGGTATAGAATTTGCAGTTGTGGAAGAAATTAATAAAAAAAATTCAGATGAACTTGATTTGAGTTCATAATTATGTTTATACTTTAGTTAGAAGTTAAAATAAATAGTGACTAGTTGACTACTTATAAGGTTGCTTATAAGGGATGAGTAAGACCTTATACATTTATGATAAATTACCTTTTATATTTTCATCATTTTCAAATGCAATGAATCTAATTCTGTTCCAGAACCATGAGGAATATACCAACTTATTTGTAATGTACTCTACTTTTCTTGAAAATAATGTTTTATTTCTTATATAGCTTTCATAATAACCTTACAATTTATTTTTTTTGAGTCGGAGTAGTCTCACTCTGATGCCTAGGTTGGAGTGCAGTAGCATGATTATGGCTACTGCAGCCTCGACAAACTGGGCTAAGGCAATCCTTCCACCTCAGCCTCCCAAGTAGCATGGACCACAGGTGCATACCACCATGCCCAGCTAATTTTTATTTATTTATTGTGGAGATGAGGTCTCTCCATGTTGCCCAGGTTGGCCTCGAACTCCTGAGCTCAGGCTATTCTCTTGCCTCAGTCAGCCTCCCCAAGTACTGGGATTATAGGGGTGAGCCACTGTGCCCAGCCTGCAAATGTTTTTGCTAGTTTTCCCTGTGAGGTACGTGGCTAAAAGAAACCGCATCACAGAACTACCAGAATAACTGGAAAGAAGGTATTTATAACCAGGTGACAAAACTGTTTCCACAGAGAACCTGTGGTACAAATGTTATTGTTGAAAAGATTTCTAAAAAGTTATTAAAGACACTTGAATTAGAAATGATAAAAGCAAATGAAAGTAAAAATTAGCTAAAAATAAGAGTATCCATTTAAGTGCAAGAAGATTTTTCAGTTGAGTAACAGGAACAGTGCAGACATCGTTGTGGCGCTGCAGTTAGAGCTGCTTTTCAGAATTTCCATCTGACATTTTCCCTCTTCTGTCTTGAGAGGACAGAGAAAAGCAGGTGGGGATGGGGGGTGGGTGGGACCAGGGAGGAGGGGCAGTGCTTTGCCCATAGTCAGTGCCAGCTGCATTGATAGGAACCCATGTGGAAAATAGTGAATAAAAAAGCCCCTTCCCCAAAAGATTTTTTGTTTTTTGGTCTTTATTTATGCTGAATTTGTTTCCAACTTTCCAAGAAGGGAGAGCCATGAAATATCTAGGAGGCGGCCCGGCGCGGTAACTCAAGTCTGTAATCCCAGCACTTTGGGAGGCCGAGGTGAGGGGATTGCTTGAGCCCACAGGTTCGAGAACAGCCTGGGCAACTTGTGGAGACCTCATCTCTACAATAAATCAAAAAATTAATTGGGCATGGTAGCACTCGTCTGTAGTTCCAGCTACTTGGAAGGCTGAGGCAGAAGGATCTCCTGAGCCCGATAGATCGACGCTGGGGTGGCCGTGACTGTGCCACTGCACTCCAGCCTGGGTGATAGAGTGAGACTCCAACTCAAAAAAAAAAAAAAAATCTAGGAGGCAGCAGGATAAATGAGTGTGGGTTTTGGAGTCAGTGACTAAGTTCCACATCCCTAGGATAGATCTCAGAACCCCCTCCCTGTTCATTCTCCAAGAAGTAAAGATGATGCATGCATAGCACTTGGCCCACAGTAGGCTCTTTAAAAATTACTGTTAGTACTTGTATTAATGATGCTCTATCAGGATGAAAACTGTGCTGAAAGAAGCGTAATCCAGAAGGATTGGAACATATGCTTTGGAAGAGAATGGATTCTTTTGTCTAAGTGACTTCACTAGTTCAGGTTAGGACATCCTCACTTAATTATGCAGGACTGCAAGTACACCAGTGAATAGTTGCATGTCAACATTTCAAAGCTAGTTGGCTCCAAGGTATTTCTAGCTTGGAAATTTCCACTAATTCAAGCCTTGCACAAAATGCAGTGTGGGGGTTGGAAACTGGAGAAATTACCTGGCTTGGTACCAAGTCTTTTTAATGACCACATTCTTCAGGCTCTGTTTCCCAGTCTGACTGGGCCACAGGAGAAAACGGATGCCTGCTGTGTCGTGAGCCTTGCTCTGGCTGTCAATCAGAGCCCCCTGAGAGGGAAGGTAATTCTCTACACATTAACTAAGGCATTCTGGGACTTGTGAAGCTCAGAAGGCCACATCACAAAGCTTTCTCTCAAGTGGGTTTGTTTAATGAAAGCTATCCTATAGTTTCAATATTGGGCCTCAAAGGTGGGGACCTCACACCTGGATGCATTTTCTTAGCAACTAGTGTCAGCCTGAAGAATGACATTAAAAGAACCAAGGAGCTGGCGAAGGCCAGGCTGGACCAGCCACACTGCACTGGAGACCCATGGAGACCTACAAGTCCCTTTTCCAGTACCCTCAAGAAACTTAAATGACTCCTAAAACGTCTCATTTGATTAGTAGGAGAAGAGGGGAGAAAGAGACTGGGTAGGAAATTTGACTTCGAATTGATGTTTTGCCCCTAAAGGGATGAGACAACCTAAAAAAAACAGTTTTCAGTCAACAGAGTCTTAAATTACTTTAAATAGCAAATTTAAATTCCCTCCCCTCCACAATCTGGAAGGATTTGGGGCCCAATAGTTAAACTGAATTTGGCTTTTAAAAAAAAGGAATATTAAAACATTATTTTTGGCCAGGTACGGTGACTCAAGCCTGTAATCCCAGTATTTTGGGAGGGTGAGGCGAGAGGATTGCCTGAGCCTAGGGGTTTAAGACCAGCCTGGGCAACTTGGCGAAACCTCATCTCTACAATAAATCAAAAAATTAGCTGGGAGATGGTAGTGCCCACCTGTAGTTTCAGCTACTTGGAAGGCTGAGGTGGAAGGATCGCAGGAGCCCAGTAGGTCGACGCTGGAGTGACCGTGAGCGTGCCACTGCACTCCAGTCTGGTCTACAGAGTGAGACTCTGACAAAACAAACAAACAAACATTATTTTTATACACTTGAGCTTGTGTGAACAATTTTTGTACTTCTACATCTAACAAATAAAAAATATAGAAGATACAAAGGATTACTAGAGTGAAGGAAAAATAATATAACCTAGTTAAGTCTAAACAAAAGGCTGGTACACTGTGTGCCATAAATGCTTTCCCAGTTATGAAGTGGACTTCAGATTTGGTGGTGAATAAAAAGAGAAGCACAATCAGTCACAGGTGTCACATTTTCATAAAGTAAAAGAAAAACAGTTGCTTTAGAGAAGGTTTCCAGACACTGAAGATTGGGAGACCCCAAGGTGTTGAGCGGGGCAGTGGATATCCATGGGAAGCAACAAAATGGAAATTAAAAAAAATTTACTCAACAAATATTTATTGAATGTGCACATTATACCTACCATGCCAGGTATGGGGACATACAATGGACTCGATATTCATGTCCTCTCGGTATTTACAAGTTTAAACCTAACCCTGTTAAACTAAGTTTAGCCTGAAGCTGCCTCCCTATATATTTTAAGTTCAGCCTAGGGGTTTCCCCATAATCTTTTATATAGTGAATTGTAACCTAGCTGGGTGTGTAAACAGACTACTACTCTTGTGCCAATTACCGAGATCGGCTAATCAAAGGTGGCCAACTGTTCAAGCCCTGTTCAAGTGAGGCCAGCGCTGAGCTGTGACCAGCCTGGCTGTTTCTTTACCTCACTTTCATTTTCTGTAGGTTACTTTACTTTCTCGGTTTATAAATTTTCTTCTACCACATGGCTGCACTGGAGTCTCTATGAGTCTACTCTGGTTCAGGAGACTGCCTGATTGTGACTCAGTCTTTGCTCATTTAAACTCCGTTAGATTTAATTTGTCTTAGGTCTTTCTTTTAACAATCTCCAAGTGCAAGGTTTGAGCTCAGACCCCTGGGGTCGTCTGATAGAACCAGCCATGAAGAGAAAACTTGAGGTGGTTCCTGGAAGAGCAGGAACAACCACAGTAACAGTAGCGAACACTTGGTACTTACTTTTTCAGAAACTATTTTGAAGCCTTTACACATATAATGTGTGTTGAGTTAACTCATTTTAATCCTCACAGCAGCTCTGTGAAGTGTGTAGGGCTATGATGATCCCCATTTTACAAATGAGGAAACTGAGACACAGGGAAGTTCAGCACCATGCCTCGGAATCACGTACCAGGTAAGTGATGTCAAGTACTGCACCACCTCTTCTCTTTTGTGAGAGGTTGACTTTTACTTAACTTTCTAGTCTGCCCTGAGAGACTTCTTCTGGGTCTCCAGATGAGACTGTTTTCTGGTTGCATGTTCAGACAGCACCCTGTACTTGTCCTGATTAGAACTTATCATGCTATATTGTATAATTACACATTTATCTATGTACATTATTCATTTAATTTATTCAATTATTTATAATTGAATATATAATTAATCATTACTGCTATATTATTTATTACATAGAGAGAAATATAAATTATTGAATGTCTGCTCCTTTCTGTAGACTAATCTTCATTGAGGTCGCAACCATGTGTACATTTTCTCACTATTTGATCTCTAGTGCAAGAGTTTGCACATATAGGGCATTCAGTAAATATTTGTTAAATGAATGGAACCAGGAAAGGGCCTGAGCTGAATGAAGACTGCATGGTAGAAACCTAAGGTGGCTGGAAAGGAGAGTGGGCATGGGGTTTGGAGATATTTGGGGACATAGTTTTTACAAACTACACCATCAATATGCATGCTTTTTTTTGTTGTGGTGGTTTGCTTTAAAATAAACACTGGCCAGGATTACCCACTTAGGAAGGTAAGCTGTTTACTTTCCTGGGGCAGAGACAAGAAAAAGGGAAGGAGGGCTGGACGTGCCACTTTGCCTTCTATGAAGCACTGGCCTACTGGTTGTTTCCTGAGCCAGTATGCCAGAGCAGAACCTGCAGGGACAGGTTTTTATGTCTTAATTCTCTTTTCCGCAGAGTGGACCTCCTGCTGGGAGGCAGTTTGTGTCTCCTTTTTCCCTGTTTCCCAACTTTTAGGGAAAGTTCCTCACAGTTCAGGGCAGGAGAGAGTGGGGAATGGTTTCCCACTGTCTGGCTTCTCTCTTGCTTGCTTCAGGGTTGGTAGGGATGGGAACCAGTTCCAGTCCGTTGACATCATGTCATTCTTCCTTTGTATCCTAAGCTTCTGCTGTCTCCCAGTTTCTATTTCCAGGGGAGGATGGCGGCTGCGTCTATATTTGGTGGGATGTTCTGCTTCTCTTTGGCACATTTGACTCAGTGAGGCTGAGTTAATTAGATGCATTCAAGATCCTGGAAACTGGAAACTGGAGTTTCATGGCCTTTGCAGCTTCTGTACCCCTGAGGCTGCCAGGGAGAATGTGGCTGTTTGGGGCTCAGTTCTTTCTACCATTTGCATGGTGAGGAGCTTAGCTTCTCTTGGGAAGAACTGGCTAAGGAGAGAATTTATGCTATGGTCCCTTGCCTTGAATATCTCCATTAGTTTTCTGAGTCTAATTCATATACTTGTTCATTGAGTAGATGTTTCCTGAGTGCTTTCTAGATGCATAGGTCTAGGATAAGTACTAAGAAGGGAAGTCAAATAGGGGTCATATAAAAATCCTGAACAATTGTTGCTAAGGGAGTTGAGAGGACATAGAGATTGAGTATTTTTAGAGTGATCAGGATAGGCTTTATAAGAGAGGTGGAGTTTTAGTTGGACTTTTAAGGCTGGGTTGGATTTTGATTGGGTTAGACTTGGGTGGGATGGGAGGCAATAGAATGGAATTTCAAGTGGAAGTGATTATGTAAGCAGAGCCCAAAAGCATTTGGAATCTTGTAAGTGAATCAATATTACTGGTGTGAAGAGTTCATGCAGGAGTAGTGGTGGTGTTAGGGAGATGAGTTTAGAGATGAGGGGTGGGTTAGAAAGGAGGAGCACTTTGGAGGTTACGTGGGAAGCCAGCACAGGCTTCACAGCAGGGATGTGATAGAATAAAACTTGTATTTCAGAAAGCATTTTCTAGAAGAATTATCTTCTAGAATAAATTAAAGGGAGGAGAAGTTGACAGCAAGAAGACCAGTTCAATTTGAGTCCATAATGCTAGCGAACTCTTAAATTATGCTTACTGTATGTCTGGCACTGTTTTAGGCATTTTACACATGTTAAATTTTTTAATCCTCACAATAATCCTCCGAGATTAATATTACTGTTATTTCTGTACTGCAGCCAAGAATGCATAGGGAGGTTGAGTGACTTCCCAAGGTTATATAAGCTCATGAACTGTGGAGCCAAGATCTGTATTCAGCCTGTCTGGCTCCAGCGTTCCGTATTCTTAATGCTACACTACATATTTTCCCTATATTTACTGAACCCCAGCAATGCACAAGACCTGCTAGCAACATATAAACATAAATAAATACACATAGTTTTGTCACTTATCACTCAGCTAAGGGGCAATTATTTTGATATTTCAGATGAAAATTGAGATTTGAACTATGGTGATGGCAACAGATATGGAAAAGGGGAATAATTGACAGAAATTGGTACTAGGTTTGAGACACTTGAAATTTGGAAGTTTGGACTGACCCTGTCATCAGTTTATTCCTCTGTAATATGGATATAATAATGACAGGGATTTGACTTCTGACCAAGATGGAGTAAAAAAGGACCATACTGAACTCTCCACTTGAAACAACCAAAAATCAGGCACAGTATATGAAATAACAATTTGCAAAATAATAATTGAACAACAGGCAAAAAGAGACAATGATTTTTGAAGGATGAGAACTATATGAAACGAACCCTGTGATTCCCCTAGCTTACTGTCTTGAGAGACTTTCCAGACCACTTTGCAAGGAATGGAAACCCAGGCTGATTCACTGCACTCCCTGAATTGAGGAGACAAAACTGAGAGCCCCAAGGAGACCCAAGCAGTCAGGATTTGTGGGACAGAGTGACAGAGAGAGAAAGTTGTATAGAAAGAGCACTCCAGAGAGGATCCCCTTTGAGTATTCAGCTGAGTACTTATGAGTGCATGTGTGTGCGGAAACAACCCAAGGCTGGGGAAATAATCATTTGCTAGTATGAGAGGTAAACGTACCCAGAATTCACTCAGGTCCATATATAGTACCTATTGTCAATAGACAGACTGGAGACCTCCAGATCCAGGACATTTGGTAGAGTATGCACAAGTGTCTTTTTCAGTAGTGGAGAATAATTATCTCTAGACCAAACATGGCTCTG
Organism: Tarsius wallacei; assembly: GCA_963574415.1. Taxonomy (NCBI): domain Eukaryota; kingdom Metazoa; phylum Chordata; class Mammalia; order Primates; family Tarsiidae; genus Tarsius; species Tarsius wallacei. The sequence continues at coordinate 28,965 of CAUYQG010068993.1, forward strand.
TTTCTCAAATATGCATGGGGAAAAAGTTTTCTTAGGTCCTGAGGTAAAATGGTGAACGAAAATTAGCATAACAATGTCTACCATCTAGTAAAAAATTACCAGACATGCAAAGAAGCAGGAAAATATACCCATAATGAGGAGGTACAGCAAACATAACTAATGCAGATGTTAGAATTAGCAAACAGGAACATTAAAGTCATTATTATAACTGTATTACACAAGTTCAAAAAGTTAAGTAGTGGCATAGAAGTTATAAAATGGCCAAATCCAATTTCTAAAATGAAAAGTACAATGTGTGAGATGAAAAATACACTGGATGAGATGAATGGTAGGCTAGACTTTGCGGAAAGAATGGTTAGTGAACTTAAAGCAAAAGAAAATAAGCAAAATAAAGTACAGTAAAAAGAGAGAATATAAAAATAAAGAACAGAGCATTAGTAAGCTGTGGGACAACTTCAAGTGGCCTAGCACATATAATTGGAATCCACAAAGATGAAAAAAGAGAGAAGTGATAGAAAAAAATTAGAAGAAATAATGGCTAAAAATTTACAAATTTGATGAAAAACTATAAATCCACAAATTCAAGAACTCACCAACCACAAGCACATAAATTTGAAGAAAACCATACCAAGCTGTAGCATAATCAAATTGTTCAAAGCTACCTTGTCTTAGTTTGTTTGAACTGCTATAATAAAATGCCATAAGCTGGGTAGCTTGTAAACAACAGAACTCTCACAGCATTGTAGACAGGGAAATCTTACCTCAAAGCACATTTGCTATCTAGTGAGGGCCCACTTACTGGTTTATAAATGTTCCCTTCTCATTGTGTTCTCACACGGTAAAGAGATATCTCTGGGGTCTCTTTAATAAGAGGATCAATCTCAGTCATGATGGCTCTCCCTTTATGATCTAATCACCTCCCAAAGGCCCCACCTCCTAATACTAATATATAGGAGATTAGGTTTCAATATGTAAATTTGGGAAGGAAAGGCAAAGATATTTAGTCCATAGAACACTGATAAAGTGAAAACCTTTAAAAAAGTCCAAGAAAAACATATTATGTAAAGAAGAACAAAGATAAGAATGACAGCAAATTTATTTTGGAAACAATGCAAATGAGGAGGCAGTGATAACATCTTCAAAGTACTGAAAATTAGGCCAAGCGTGGTGGTTTACCCAGTAATCCCAGCACTCTGGGAGGCCAAGGCAAGTGGATTGCCTGAGCCCGTGGGTTCAAGACCAGTTTGGGCAACTTGGCAAGGCCTCGTCTCTACAATAAATAAAAAATTAGCCGGGTGTGGTAGTGTGTGCTTGTAGTTCCAGCTACTTGGAAGGCTGAGGTGGAAGGATCGCCAGAGGCCAGCAGGTTGATGCTGGGGTGACCATGAGTGTGCCACTGCACTCCAGCCTGGGTGACAGAGTGAGACTCCAACTCAAAAAAAGAAAAAAAGGAAAACTGTTAACCTAGAATTTTATGTCCAGACAAAACATATCTCAAAAACGGAGGAAAAACAAGGCCATTTTCAGATATACAAAACTTGAAAGAACTCATTAACAGCAGAACCACACTACAAGAAATTTTTTTTTTTTTGAAAGCAGGATTTATTGAGAGGACAGAAAAGTTCCTACAGTGGGAGGGGACCCAAAAGGGTTGCCCTGCAAGAAATGTTAAAGGAAGTTTTTCAGGCAGAAGGAATGAGAAACCAGATGAAATTCTGGGTCTACAAAAAGGAATGAAGAACACCAGAAATGGTAACTTCATGGATAAATATATAGGATTTTTTCCTTTATTATTTAAATATCTTTAAAAGAAAATGTACTGTTTAAATGAAAGCAATAACAATGCAGTGTGGGATTTATAATATATGTACAAGTAAAAGGCATGACAAAAATAGAATAAAGATTGGGAGGGGAGAAATTGAAATGTACTATTAAAATGTTCTTATATGTGAAGTAATATGGTATCACTTGGGGTAGGGTGTCATAAGGTAAATACATGTACTATAAGTCCTAAAGCAACCACTACAGTAACAAAGAGTTACAGCAAATAAGTCAATAAAAAAGAACCATACAGAATACTCAGGTTATCCGAAAGAAGGAAGAACAAAAGGAAAAAGGAAATAGAGAACATAACCTGGATGGAACTAGAGTCCATAATACTGAGTGACCTCTCACAAAAACAAAAAACTTAGTATCACATGTTCTCACTCATATAGTAGACTTTGATCATCCAACGTATTACCACAAGAAAATGACTGACAGTGGTGGGAAACTGGTTGGGGGGGGTGAGGGGGATGGGATTAATAGTGGTGGGTATCTGTCTGGGGATGGGGAGACACCTCTTATCACCAAGGGTGCCTGAACGAAGCATTTTTGTATGCCTAACCCCTAACTGTAACCCACGATAACATAATAATAAAAAAAAAATGTATAATAGTTTCTGATTCTCATCGGCCTTCAGAAAGCAGAAATAAATACTTTCACTGAGTCTCCTTATTTTTCATGAGAACATAGTTTTTTGTATAGGTTCATTAGGAATTTGTTTTCATCTTACAGGGA
>CAUYQG010068998.1:0-12387 GCA_963574415.1 Tarsius wallacei
GTGGTAGAAAACTATTATGGAAATCATTTTACGTTTATTGAGACATTAATTTTCAGTATAAGACGTATCTGTTAATGCTTAATGGTTGTTATTGGGTAGAATGTGATTAATTCTATCTCTATCTATCTATCTATCTATCTATCTTTCTATCTATCATCTATTCTACAGAAAGTAATCCATGAAAGAAGTGGCAATAAAAGACCAGTGTCTTTGTTCCCAAAATATGGATAACAAAATTGGTCTCCATCTTTTTGACTGCTCTCTGCCCCACATCCCATGATAACATTGCTCATTACTTCTCAATTTTATATTCACTAAAGGCATAGTTCCAGGTGGGAAATATAATGGCTTGAATTTTGCAAGTGAAGCAAACATGTGCACTAGATTATTATTTGGCTTTTAGATGTTGAGATATCATTTTATTGTTTAAGCATATCAAATCCATAATGGAATCCTCTCAGATGTTTTCAATAGATTTTAAAAGCTCCAAGAATAAAATGGACAGTGGAAGAAAGTCCAATAAAAGGTAATAGGTTAGAAATGAGACTTTTGCCTGTTGCCATCAACTGTTAGGTCTCATTACCTAAGAAAGGTTGGTATGAATAAAAAAATGAAACAAAGACCTTCTACAAGGATGGGTCATTATGCCACTTAAAACATATCACATCAATATAACTTGAATGTGGAACTATATGGTGACATAGGGACCCAGACTCAAGGGCTGACACCATTTGTCACTTTCCACCCAGGGATGTGCAGAACATGTGGTTTAGTCAGTGGTTGGACTGTCCCTACTGCTGTCTCCACTTACTAGTCAATTCTTAATTCAGGTGTGTGAGTCCTCTTTCTGTGTGTGGAAACCATAGTAAGATGCTGTAATCTGAGCAGCGAAATCATATTTGTCCCATATTGCTACTCAACTTGGAGAAAGCTGTTTCAAGAGAATTAAAAGACCATAGAAAATAAGCTAGAATTTTGAAAACATTGCTCTTCTAGTCAATACTGACTTGGAATAATATTTTAATGTTTTATCAGCTCCAATTTCAATTCATAGCATCATCATATATTGTTTGATTTTTTTTAAAACAAATAACTTTTCATTGTTAGTCAGTGTCTTTTCAAAACACTTTTTAATGATTTATAACTAAGAGCGAGTTACATGGAGCTTTTGGGTTTTTTTCTCACCAAGAGTTTTAGGTGAAGTAATATATTGACTAAAATTATCTTCCCATTCTTTCTTTTTTCAGCTGATTAATGACTTAAAGCAAATGAAAAGCATTTCCATCTTTATTGGTGCTTGAAAAAATGGCTATATTCCTGTTTGTTTTAGTGCTGCTTGTTAGATTATAAAATGGAAGATGCAGGCTTTCTATTTTGACTGGCCAAAAAATTCCACATACAAAAATACAGAATAGAAATGAGGTAAAAGGTCCAGGTTCCAAGCTCAAGAACTGACATACACTTGGTTGTATTTAATTTCTACACCAAATCATACCACCTCTAAGAACACAGTTTGCAAACTGATGTTCTGTGGATTGAATGCAGCTCATTGGCATGTTTTGTTTGACCAGCACAGTGTTCATAAGTTTCTGAGTCAGTTGCCAACCTGTAAAAATTTAAGGAACGTTTATATAAAATCCTAGGTTTCAAAGACCCGCATCTCTACATAGCACAAATCTAGCAGCTGACCACAGACTCCCCCTTTGGACAGCATTCGCCCTCTCCAGTTTCTCACAGTCTCTACTGCTCCCTACTGTATTGCTGATACCAAGGTCCGTTACGGATTGTGTAATAATCATGATATTATATGGCTTGCTTTTCTTATTTACTTGACCTTCTAGGCCTCTGCAGCCATTTGAATTTGGGACCACATTATTTACTGTGATCACTGTTGAGAAAGCAAGGAATAGCAACAGAAAAATAGAAATATTATGAGGCAAAACGTAAAGCTGATGGAAGAAAACTGTTCTGATATCAGCATGCCGTTATGCATTCTCCACAACAAAGTTCTTCAAATCTTTCCATTAAGGAACATTTTGGTGAGGTAAAAGGCTTTTTGACCACATAGACTCTCTCTTTCTGTCTGAAGAAATACTAATACTTTGCCTCAGTGATGAAAAGATTTTTCAGGATCTGATTTTGTGCTTTTTAATGTGGAAATTAAATCTGCACTGGAGAATACACTTAAGCCTATTGCCTGTCTCTCTTTCTTCCTGTTACTAATCCCACTTCATCACTAGCTTATTCATGTGATTTACTCTTGGGAAGTAAATCAGAGATTCCTTGGTGACCAACAACCACATTTATAGAATCGCTTCTATCCAAATTACACCATTTAGACTCATGAAATTACCCTTCACTCACACTCCCTTGGATCCCACTTTTAATTTGGTTTCAGGGGGCTGTGTCATTATTCTGTTTTCATGCTGCACCTACTATTCTTATTTTTGATTTGTGCTATTAGTCAACTCCTATCTGGCATTTTAAAAGACTCACAATAATGCAAAGAATTATCTGACCTATCTCCCTGATACTAATTCCCTTAGCATTTTACTGACTAAAGAGAAGAGTAATCAAACCACAGATATCCAAAAGAAAAGGACCAACAAGTGGTAAAAAATTTCAGTACCCATGTACTTACGGATGCTACCCCGTGAAAACAATGGGGTTCCCAGCCCAACAATAAGGTAATCAGCTTAAACATTCAGGGTTATATTAATGAATGCACAGATAAAATAAATTAAGCATCACATAAAGATTCCTACAGAATAAGCTCCATTTCAAAAACACAAACAGAATTTCATTTTATACAAATGGGAGGTGGGGGGAAAGCATAAGAACAATTTTTGAGTCTGAAAGGAAATTGGAGAAAACAAATGTTCCTGACTCAGGAAAGAAACCAGAGATTGGAATCACCATCTCAGCAGTGATGAAGGCCAGCATGGCTGTATCGACCATCAGTAGCCAGTGCAAAATTGACATGTAAAGTAATGGCATTGACAGTAATAAAATGGCAATTATGGTGTGTGTGGCTTTTTCAGGCCTCTCCCAGCACATCCAGGATGTCCATTCTCATCAGGCCATACAGATGCCTTGAAAGCCAGATCTTTAGCAAAGGATTTTGAGGAAGTCCCTTCATGTTTTGTTTCTGTTTGTGCAAAAATCTCAAGTTGTTTTGTTTGCTCAAGAGAAAATCTCCCAGAGTCCTAAGACCTCAAACCAATTCCCAGAGTCACCCCCCAGGAGGAGATGACATGAGAGAAGGTCAAGTATGGGGGCTTGTTTTGGAAAGTTGTACACCTTCTCCAGATACGGGTCTTTGTGGAAGAAGGAGAAGAAGGAGAATGAAGAAGCTCAGCTAAAATGATGCAAGACACTGGCCGCCTCTCTTATGTGTATGAGGTCTTTTCTACTCTTCTGAATCTGAAAAAAAGAAAAAGAAAAAGAAAAGTGTCAATGCTGCCTTTCCCCCCCTCTCCACCCTCCAGGTCTGAGAAGAAAATCTGGAGGACAAAAAAATAGGAAACCAATGAAACAATTCAATATTGGTCATTGTTGTCTCCTTTTAATACAATTCATTCTATCAATAAGGAAAAAATCTTAGTACAGAACTTTAAACACTGGTACATTTGAAATCCTAATGGTTGCTTTAAATTAGATTATCAAACATTTGGCTCATGCAAATATGGATATTAAGCAGCCTTATTTTGCAATCAAGAGGACAGGTTTAGTGTCAGATCTGGTCGATTTATCTCATGGGTGAGTGGGATTAGAAGAAATCAAATTCACCTTATCTTAACTGTTTTTATACCAAAAGCAATGTTCCTCTCTCTCAAAATTATTGCTTCACCCTCAGGAGCTTCCCGAAGACATTTAAAGCAAGATATATCCTAGCCAAAATCATTGTGCATATGGGTGAATGAATCACCTGAATTCTCTCCTGGACCCAGAGTGAGGGGGTGGAGAAAGAAGACCAAGATGGAGACAGGACTAAGTTAATGGAAATAGACAACACTGTATTTTTTTTCACCGGGCATATTCTCCCCAATGTAACCTTAATGATCTTGGACAGAATTTAAAACAAAAACAACAATAACAGCAAATCCACTGTAGTTATTGCTTCCCATTGCTGTTGCATGTTCTGTAAGTCATCATGCCTTACAGGTAGAAATATTCCTCCTGGGCAGGGATCCAAATGGCTAGAAATACAGCAGTTTGGACTTTAAGAAGGGTGACAGCATCATCCACAGAGATTTTAGGAGTCTTTACAGGACAAGGGAAGTTTCCCATTCAACTTTAAAGAATAAGATGCTCTCCTAAATAAGATCTAGCTGAAATTAGGCAGAAAACTAGTTGGGAGATAGGAGAGCACCATCTGATCTATCGTAATTACGGTCAATTCTCAAATTTTCCAGGGGCCATTGATCCAAGCCTCCTGCTGTTCCTCTTTCTTTACTCTGTTCTTGACTATTATGTTTACCCTTCATTAGTACCTTCTCCCATTTGGGAGAAAGAGAAGAATAAGGCTTCAGACCAAACACACAGACAAACTTGCCAGTGAGAGAAAGAGGAGAAACAAAAGCTGAAATCAAGGATTCAAAATTTTCCATTGAAGTTAATAGACTATACACAGTTTGATCCACACAGGAATTGCAAAAGAGGACTCCCTCCTTAGTGCTCTAGCCCTGCCATCTATCAGCGTGGGTTCATAAGTAATGAGACTCCTTTTAGATGATCAACAAAGTACCAACCATCTTCAGAGATGTCCCCAGACCCTCAAATGTAAAATTTCATATTGTTAGGATGACATAAGGTTGGATTTGATTTTTTAATAACAGGCTCACTGGTTGGAAGGAAGCTGGGGACAGATAGCTGGGGACAGCTGACAAGGACCATCATTAAACTCAGTGAGCCCCAATTAGCCAACAAGGAGAATGATGCACCTTCTGTTCCCAGCAGTCTGGGTTAGCAGTGGCTCACTGCTGTCCAGACTGCTGCATCTCAGAGACGGAAAAAGGTCTATCTAGGACCTTAATGGCATCCAAAGGTTGCTCAAAAGCTGGAGGGGAGGAGTTGGTCGAGGGGTGAAGAGAAGAGTAAATAAAGGAAGCCTGTGTTCTCAAGCTGTGCCTGTGTTCACTGTTATTAAGTACATCCAACAGTAAAAGAGCAAGAGGCATATGTTCTGTAGCTGGGTCTATGACCCAAGTGATCATGCCTGGCCTTCCCAAATATATGCTCTCTTAAAGTAGCTTCTGTTTATGAATATCTTAGGGCACTACCCTGAAGTGCCTAGTATCATAGCTATCAGCAGGATGATGTTCCAACCCAGACTGCAGAGTTCTTGAGAGCAGAAAAAAATATCTCATTTATTTTTTTAAACACTTCTTGCATGTACTGCAATGCCTGACACATAGCATATGCTCAAAAAATATTTTTTAACTGAAAATAAGTAAATTAAATAAAGAGGAAATGGATAGGAAAATTAAGGGCAACCACTGAGAATAATGATGGTGTTAAACTTTTCTATTTTTGTTGCTTTCTCTCTTCCCTTATTTAGCATGTTCTTTCTTTGCAAACTTAAAATATGTGAATAACTGCTCTCTGTCCCACAAAGCCCAAGGTATCTTACTGCTCTGTGTTAAGAACCCAGTACATTAGCACCTAAGGAAATGATTCAAACACACAATTCTCCAAGTGCCTTCAGGGCCTGGACCACTCTTAGCAGGTAAATAAAAGTCAGACATCAGCAGCTGCTACAACTCCTCCTGTGGAAAGTCAACATCTCTGATTCACAGAAGTACAAGTGAGGGTAGAGTTAAGCACCACTCCCGTCTGCACAAGAGAGTTTTGTTTCTCATCAGTCTTTAAATCTGTGAGGTCACGAAGAAGTCAGGGACCATAAAGAAAAAACTTCAGCACAAGGAAGTAAGGTTTAGATTTTAGACCTGAAACATTCTGACTGCTCTTCATGTTTTTCTCAATTTTATTCGATCATGAAAAGCAGCATAAGATTCAGAATGAATGAAAGGAAACAAACAAGCATTTTCTCATGTTTTCATGGAGGTTCCAGGGCATAGAATGAAAACAGCATACAGTATATTGCAGAAGGCTAATATTTATGACACAGATGTTGTCACCTGGAAATCAAGGTGCCCTTTAGGGGAGAATACGAAGAATAAATACAAAGAAAGAAGCTTAAATATTTGCTTAAAACTGCATTTTTAACAGCTTTTCTGGTATGTGGGTATCTAAACAAGATATGGCACTAACAGTGTAGACGGTGCTAAGTCTTGACTTCAGAACATATTTATTTCAAAGGAGGATGTTATTTTAAATAATTTTTTATAAAGTTGATAAAGTTTCTTTTGACAAATGTATTGTTACTTGTATTTCTCCAATTCCTTGTATAGAATTTAACAAAATATAATTTTTCTTAGGGAAATATTTACTTTATGATTATTACAAAGTTTCATTTTAAAATCTTGAACGTTAGTATTAAAGAAAAAAGAAAAATCACATTTTTTTCCAGTAGTTCCAACATTTTAATCCTCTCTGTCAAACCAGTTTCCTTTAAAAATACAATGGTACATTAAGAGTGTAACGAAATGTCTGGATGACAAAGTGGAACAATGAAAGCTTATATACCAATAATTGCAAGGGAAAAGTTGTTTTAAAAGATTAACTTTGTCATTAACAAAGAATGTATAATATACTTTTATTTGACATTTCTACTATGTAGTTATTTGGTAAGAGCCTGGGATCTAAACAGCTAAATAAAAAGCATAAATTGTTAGTTTCCCTTAGTATAAGGCAATTTAATTTATCTTATATTTTATATGTGTGTGTGTATTGTTTCTTATTGATCTCATATCATATTTTATGTGCATGTGTGAATATATGTGTGTATGTATATATCATTTCAGTTGCTGTTTTGACACTACAAATATGAATTTCGAGAACACAAAAATCTACAAGAGGGCAATGGTAGTCACATGCCACCTTGTTCCTTTATAATCTACCATGAGGATATTCATTTTATAGCCTCCCTGAAAAGCACAGGGACATTCACTGAACCTAAAACTATATTAAAAATTTGCATTGGTTTAAAATGGATGTTTATAACCAAAAGAGTGAACTACTCTGATTCACCATGACTCATCAATGCTAGAATACTTCCATATTCCCAAGGTATAAATCCATAGCAGAAGAAAGTAACAAGGAGGTTTTTCAGGTTAACCCCATTTGACCACTTACCACCCACATACCATGAATTGGTTAATAGGTTTCCCCCAAATCCACCCAAAAACCACAATTATGTTGGGTTTCAGCATTACTCAACTCACAATAACTCTTGTTGGATCAACCTACAGCACACCTTCCTAAATTAACTAGAAAATGATACTGATGTATGTAAATCAAAATGTTTAATCAGCAAAACCTTTTAAAGTCTAATTAGTGACGTTTTATGCACCTGATAATAATACTGCAATACTCTCCTCTAATTTATTGATTTTTGTTGTTTTTCTTGGGCAGGGATATTGGAGTGAAAAGTTTAGATACTTGTCAAACTGCTTGAGAAAATAAGGCTGTAAAGTACTTTAGAAAAAACAAATATTTCATGCCTTTTCTCGCTAAACCAAAGCATTTACTTACTGTTGATTTTCCATATGACATATAAATATGCTAAGTAAATGGGTCACAGGAGTTTTCATAGACAAATGACTAAGGGAAATGGGATATTAATCAGAACATGTGTTGTTTTAATGACATATCTTAGGACTCATAGCATTCCAGATGTTTGGTCCCTCTGGACTCATGAAAAATAACCTACAATGAGGCTGAATTCTCATGCTGAGGGCAATTCCTTTTAAAGAAATAAGCCTACATTTTGTCAGTACATAGAAGGCCACAGTGAGATACCTTCCCAGAGCTAAGAAATAATATTATCCTCAAAGATGAAAACAAGTACAAAACCTAAAGGATATTAACTGTTTGTAGAAAAAAAAACTGCCTCAAGTCAATAGACATTGACTTCAGTAGCATGACCAATAATAAGTTGTATTACAAATCATTCATTACTAAAAACAGCTGAGTGCTGAAGTTATAAAGGTTAAACTTTTAAAGTAATTAGGAAAGATTCAAGGTTATTGCTAAAGCAGCGCTGACTTGGGTGTAAGAAAATTATGGGGTAACAGCTAGTGTTCCCAAAATTGTTCACGATCCTTGGTCTGTTTAACACATCACATTATCTGGCCAACCTTTGAGGTATGTAGAGCTTGTAAAAATCTGGTAGACTAAGATGGACAAAAATGAGAACAAAAACGTTTGAGAACATCTGCCTTAAAGACAATAAAGTTTCATTAAGATTAAGGCCCAGAAAAGCAATCAAGGATGACTGAAAGTCAACAAGAATAATAATCTACTAATCTATTCTATGATATCAACATATCTTATGGCTGAATGTGTGTCCAAAAAAGAGATGAAAAAAGGGGGTGCCTTAAAGAGATGTCTCTTGCACTGTCAGGATTTAGGGCATGCAGGATGACCAATATCCACTCTTCTTGGCAGGTCCATCACAATGATAGACACAGATTTTGGGATATTCTACCCTGAGGACACAATTCACCAACTAACTTTCCTTATATCCTCAGTTTGCCAAGCAACTTTCTGCTATGATTTGACTTCCCAAGTAGGTTTTCCTTTAAGAGGAAGAAACCACCAACTGGCCAGTTGACACAAGCATTCCAGCATACATAGGGTATATATTTCACATCATACATCAGTAAATTGGCAGTCGGTCACAAGTATAGTCAACATATATTCTGTGGCAAAGTCAATTTTTTCTTTACTCTCAATATGGAATCCATTGTTCTATCATTGCATAGAGCCCTTCTTGCTAATCAGCAAGTCTCTCTTTCTAGTCATCACATACCTACTAAATTCCCAGATGAAGGAATTGCGTGTTTCCCAAATGAGACTGTTGTTTTGTGGAACAAAATAATGAATTCCTTTTAAGCAAAATTATGATTTCACTTAAAAACTTCTATGTCAAGAATTCTCAAGCTGCCAAACTTCTTCTATTGCTAAATTGTCTTATGTGTAGTTTATACAACATAAATTGTGATAGAAGTTTGAACTAAAATGACCATTAAGACCACTGTTCTCTAGGAATTGACTACATTAGAATTCTGATGAAAATTATATTGATGTTTCCTTAGAAACAAATCAATCCTTCAGAAATTGTGAAAAATATTAAATGAATATAAAATGTTCTGTAAAGTCTTCCACATCTAGAGTATATAAGAATAATTCAAATATAAGTATGCTGAAACTGTGTAAATGTGCCCAAGTGTGCATGGACCAGTGCACAGTCAGCATCATCTGCAAGTAATAAAAAGAAGCCCTGTGGGAAGAAATAGCAGATATTGAAACAATTAAGAGATAAAATGAGGCATCAACTACAAGGAAGGTTTAGGGCACTTCTTTACTCTGGTGATTAAAGACAGCCCTGAACAGTCCCAAGTAGGATGGGAGAAATTTTTGGAAGAAGAAATTTGGTGAGTATAATTCCCCAAGATGAGAAAACTGGAACACAGGTATCTACAGAGATATGAAAACTGATGATGAGCTCAGTGTCTATATAACCAGTGAATGCATACATCCTCAATAACAATGATGTGCCACCTCATTCATTGTTTCTTAAATCTCTGGACATGGACTTCTCTGAAATAATCTCTGCAGTAAAGGCATGTATCACAGTTCTACCCATAGCCTACTGTTTGACTGTTTTCTCCCTGGATCTGCAGAGCAGAGTGCCTCTCCAGGTTTGTACAAGCCCTATCTATCAGCTCCACGGCTGAGCGGGTCATGATGCTCCCTCCTTTAGGCAACTGCGAACAATTGTTCAAACTATTAGCATTATGAACATTAAGTAAAACTCAAGTTCAAAAGTTCAGACTTATATCCTTCTGTTGTTTTTATGAATAAGCTGGTAGATCTATTATAATTGAAAGAAAATATATCTAAAAAATTCTGAGTCATCCACTCCAAGTTTATCTGTGTACTCTATTCCAAAGCAACATATTCGAAATCATCCATAAAGAAAACAGAAAAAAACACATTCATTTCTTCAAGATCATGAGACATCACCCTTGTGAAGAATCATATCATAGGCAAATTCTTTTAATGTACAGAAAAAATCTCCCGATGACAATTAGTTTACTATTCTATGCAAACTAACAAGAATATTGGTTCCACTGCCTCCTCCATTTTTTCTGTACTGAAATCCTAAAAAAGGAGAACATGAGCATCTTAAGAAACACTCAGGAAGCATGGCTGTAAGGAATACCATTTTTCTCATTGAGGAAATGAGATGACAAAGTTGTGTCCTGACAGCCACAGTGAAGTACAGAGCTAAGAAATTGTCATGTAGATATAATATACATGCATAAAACCATTTTCTCGCCTCAGACAGGCTTTGTCTTATCTCAGTATGGTTTTAAATTTGGCTTTTAATTTTCATTTCCCTAATGAGGTCAAGGACCTGTTAATGTGCTTATTTACTAGTTGTACATCTTTGGTGAAATGTTTGCTCAAATTTTTTGCATGTTTTTAATTGGGATGTTTTCTTATTATTGAACATTGATAATTCTTTATACATAATAAATATAAGTCCTTTAATAAATGCATGCTTTGCAAATATTCTCCCAGTATGTGAATTGTCTTTTTATTTTTTTAATAGTAGCTTTTGAAGAAAAGTATGTTTTTAATTTTCATTAGGTATAATTTATCAATTTGTTCTTTTATGGTTTGTATTTTTGGTGTCACATACAGGAAATCTTTGCTTAACCCCAAATCAAAAAGAGTTTCTCCTATATTTTCTTAACCAGAAATTGATAGCTTTATAATTTACATTTAAGTTTATGATCAATTTTGAGATAATATTTACATAGGATATATAGTTAAAAATTCATTATTTTGCATATGGTTATTCAATTGCTCCATCACTATACGGTGTTGACTGTCATTTTATCATGGAATTTCCTTTGCCCTATGTCAAAAATAAGTTGTCTGTATACCAGGGGTGCCCCCCAAAAAGGTATACACATTTTAAGAGAAGTTATCTATGTATTACTTTTCAAAGTTAATTGAATTACAGTAGCAACGTGTAAAATGACATTCGCTCAAAAGAAGGCATTAATCAAATGATTGCTACCATCACCATGTGACAGGCAGGACAGTCCAAGAAAATGGAGGAAGCATGGTTGTTCTGTGAGGAATGCAAAGCTATTTTGAAGTATTTGAAATTTGAGAACATTGTGGAAGTTCAACAACAATGGAGGTGTGAGTATGCAACAGAACCTCCAACACACATAACAATTGCACGCATTCGTGATTCATTTGAGAGGCATGGTACTGTGTGTGATGTACACAAGGGAGGATCCAAGAGGCCTCACACAGCAACAAGTCTTGCAGTAGTTCATGTAATCAGAAGTGTCTGGATGCTGATGGTAACCACTTTAAGCAACTCTTGTAACTGCAGAAGTCAAACGTGACTTGTCTTCATCTTTTGTCATTGGTGTATATTATTACAATTTTAATTGTTTTTTTTCCATTCTTAAAATGTATATACATTTTTTGGCCCCCTTTGTAAATATATAAATATATTTTTGGACCCTTTATTCTATCCCACTGACCTATCTGTCTATGTTGATGCCAATATCATGCAGCCTTGATTACTATCACTTTTTAATAAGTCTAATCCTCCCCAATTTTTTTCATCTTTTTCAAAGTTGTTTTGTCTATTCTGGATGCTTTGTATTTCCACATAAGTTTTAGCATCAGCTTACCTATTTCTACCAAAAAAGCACGCGAAGATTTTAATTTGGATTGCATTGAATCTATAGATCAACTTGGGGAGAACTTACATTTAAACTATCTTTGGAAAATCCCCCAAATTTTTTAAATTAAACATGATACTTCTAAATAACCCTTACAACAATGTAGACATCTTAGTAAAAATTAGGACATACTGAGTTCCAATAAGATGGTGATGGCATAGGTGGAATGGAGAGATTCTCCGAATGTGAGTTCCCAAAAAGACTCTTGCTTGTTTCAGTTTTGTCTCTCTTTTCATTTGATAGTCGGTATTCTTGTCATTTTCCCTCTTACTCCTCTCTCTCTCCATCCCCTAGCAGTTCCCCTCAACTGCCAATCCCACCCCGTCCACTGACAGTCTCCTCTGTAAATCATAGATTTTTAAAATAAAGCATTTTTCTTGTTAGGTCAGATACTTCATCAAAAATTATATATTTTATCTATTGTTTAGTTGTTCAATATGCATTTTCATGAAGAAAATGCAACTTTAAACAATGAGATTTACTG
>CAUYQG010068999.1:0-24863 GCA_963574415.1 Tarsius wallacei
ATTCACAAATATGTGGAAATTAAATAACATATTCTGAAAAAGACTTAACCTCTAGGATCTACAAAGAACTCAAAAGTGCCGAAAAGAAAAAACAGCCCCATTACAAAGTGGGCAAAAGATATGAATAGACACTTCTCAAAAAAGGCATATGAGCAGCCAACGGATACATGAAAAAATGCTCAGCCTCACTAACCATCAGAGAGATGCAAATTAAAACCACACTGAGATACCACCTAACTCCGGTCAGGATGACCATCATCAATAATTCAAAAAACAAAAGATGCTAGAAAGGATGTGGGGAAAAGGGAACACTTCTACATTGTTGGTGGTATAATCTCTGTGGAAAACTAGTATAATCTCTGTGGAAAACAGTCTGGCAATTCCTAAAAGATCTAAAAATTGACCTTCCATACAACCCCACGGTCTCCATACTGGGAATCTACCTGAAGGAACTCAAATCACTCTATGAAAAAGATACCTACACACTGTTTATTGCAGCATTGTTCACAATAGCAAAAACATGGAACCAATCATACTGCTCATTGAAAGAGACCTGGATAAAAAAAAAAAGGTAGTGCATATACATGATGGAATGTTACACAGCCATAAAGAAGGACAAAATTATGAACTTCACAGCAACTTGGATGGACATAGAGTCTATAGTACTGAGTGATCTATCAGGGAAACAAAGAACCGAGTGTCACGTGTTCTCACACATAAGTGGACCTTAAACAATTATTATAATACTATAAAAAAAGGATTGTCAGTAGTGGGAAATTGCCTGGGGGGAGGCGGGATTGGCAGTAGTGGGATTCTGCCGAGGGAGGGGGCACACACCTCATCAACAAGGGTACCTGCATAATGAACATTTGTATACCTAGACCTGAATTGTACCCCACATCTTTAAAATAAAAAAAAATTTAAAAAAGAAGAAAAATAAAAAGTACTTTCTTTACTAATGCTAAGTAAATTCAAATATATTAACAATGAAAACAAATGTATGCCCTTCCTCCAAGTTGTGGCCTTGTTACTAAGTCCTAGCAAAGGGCATTTAAGCAAAATTGTTCTGTGAGACGTCAGGGCAAACTTCTTGAAGTGCTTTTCTTTATTCTCCATCTTCCTTTTTCTTTTCTGCTTGAATTTTTTTTCTCCCCAAAGGTCAGCGTTGACATTTTAACACAGCAGCACCTGGGTGTCACTAGTCATTTTTCTTATTATATTATTTCACTGGAATAGCATTTCTGGGAGAATGGGAACAAGTGTTAGTGAAGCCCTTTAAGTAACAGATGGCATCAGTACTTCCTGTAGAAGAATGTAGCCAGGGCTCCTGCTTCTATACAGCCAGTGAGAAAGAAAGAAGCATTGAACAAATAAAGATATATAAACAGAATGGACATCCATTGAGATAAGGAAGCCTGACAAAGGAAGCACTTAGACATCTAGCTTTAAAATTTTCATTAGGGCTGGAACATTTTGATAACTTAGAGAATAAAATTTCCGGAAACTTTTGGGTATATTGCAAATTTTAGCACTCTCCTGCGAGGAAGATTTTAAAAATGGTCACAAATGGCTTTAGATGGGGAAGAGAGTCTCCTGCTTGAACGTTGACACGATGAATAGGTCCTCAGTAACCCTGTTGGACCATGAGATAAGTTAAGAACTGTTGTTCTATCCTGAGGATGGTAGAACAGAAGTTGGAGCTTGCTTTTAAAAGGACAGTGTGGAGTTGCTATATATATTATTGGCCTACTTTCAAAATTTTATGAGGGAAATAACTGTCTTGTTTAAGTCATGGTTATTCTGGGCTTTCAGATATATGCGGTCCAGCTTAATCCTGATTGATACTCCTTCCACATTCCTCTAATTAATTATACACATAAAAAAAGACAGCCTACTGTTATTTGTATTTATTTTTAAAGATTGACATTAATAGATGTTTTTAATCAAGTTCTGTAGAATTGATGCTTGTCAGGCTTTAGACAAAAATACTTCCTTCAGGCTTCGCACAAAATATTGGCTTTGCCAGTGAAGTAGCTGTGCCTGCAGCCTGCCTCCGCAGACTGATTTATGCCTGCCAGCACTTGGCAGCTCCGAGAGCAGAGACTGAACTTGACAGTGAGAACGTTGTATAAGTCTGTCTTACACTTGCAAGAGATGTCAAGAGACATTAGTATCCTGCATGATTCTTTTGCTACTTCATTATTTTTTTCTCTCATCGCAATGATATTGACCATCCATTGGCATTTTTAGCTTAATTTTCATTCAGTTAGAGGCAGTTTATATGTTCTTTCATGCTAACTTTTTTGGAATATTTCCATAAGACTCAATATTAGGGGAAGTGTATCAGGGAAATATAATGGGTGTACTTAATTAAAATTTGAGTCACATTTTTTAGCGTGAGCTACATAATGCAACCAAATGTTTTAGGTTCATAAAAAGTGAAGCAATATTTTGTAAAACAAACAAGCAACCACAAACAAGTAAACCAACAAATCCCAATGGAGAATGATTGGGTATAATGGCATAACTTACATTTTTGATCATTGACATGCAACTAGTAAATGCTTTTCTCTATAAGTAGAGAGACAAAACATTATAAAAACTGTGAAATTTAAGAGCATTTAAATTTATTTCTCCTGGCTAATGAGTTACTAAATATGCTTTTTTTCCCAGTGATATATTAATCGGTGGCACTAATGAATATCTATCTTAACACCAATAACATGAAGCACTGTAAATCGGTCTTCTGGTGATGTCTAGATATCAAACCAACACTGTCTGGGAAAACATGGGGCAGAATTGATTGCTCTGAATGATAGCACCTCATATGTAATTTAATTGTGTTATGCAGTTATGAACCCGCTAGCTCCCAAAAACAAATAAGATAACAAAACAAACCAAAGCCCAGTTGCTGGCTCAAATGTCTTGGTCTGTCTCCTAAGATAGGTAGCTGAGTTCAGGAAATAAGTAGACAGGCAATTGTTTAGGCCAATCATCAATGGACAGAGAGATGGCACATTTATCTTGTATCAGAGAAAACCACCAATGTGATGTGAAATAGCACCCATCATCAAAAGGAAATGAATGCTTGAAAATAACTGTGGATGCAATTCCCCAGAAAAAAGTTTGAAGACATTGCTGGTCCTTTTGACCAATGTAGGGGGTTATAACTGTGTGTTAACTGAGATGATCATTTATTCTATCCTATTTTTTAATTATCTTGCAACACAAGGACTCTCAGAAAATAAAATCAGAAGTTTAAAACAGCAAATTCTCTATTAAACATGGAATTATTTCTTTAACTCTCTGGAGTTAATCAATTTGTTGTTTGGTGACCCAATATTAGAGATAATTCCTCTCCCGAAGTAAATGAATAATGTTTACAGGTAGTTTCATGTCATACCTAAGCAGAGACACATTGAGAGTTAAATATACCTAAATGACACTTTTGCAGAAAATATAATAGGTTAGTCATAGACCATTTTCTCAAATAGTACAAACCATGTACAAAGTATATGGTGGCTTGATCTGTACGGACCCTACTATGCCAAGTTCTACAGGGATTTTAGATGCTGATCTTGGTTACTAAATCAGATCAAAATCAAGGGTGCTCATTATCATGATAAAAAAGACTTACTATTCAGACGCTATCATCCAGGTAACTGGGCTCGGATAGAAATTTGACAGGGCAGTCAATAAAGCTTTAGGTGAGTGGTCTAATTATACCACCAACATTAGGAGATGTCTGTACTTTCATACAGAGAGGAAGAATGACTATTCTAATTACTATATAATCTGGCGTCTTTAAAGGTCAGTGTCTAGAAGTGGTGGTGGTTTATGCAAAGAGGTTGTATTTATGGGAACAGTATGGAAGGCCCAAGTTATGGCCAAACACCACAGAAGTATGGCCTAAATCATTGTTTTTTGTAGACAGCAAATAGTTGGGTGTTTTCTTTTTTCTTTTTTTTTTTTTAACTCACTCTGATGGTCTTTGTCCTTTAGTTAGTGTGTTTAAAGTGATCATTAATAGAGTTAGAATAATATCTTCCATATTTGTTAACTGTTTTGGTGCCTTTGCTCTTTGTTTCTTTCTTTTTTGTCTTCCATATTTTTTCTATTTCCTATGGCTTTAATATTATTTAGTATTCTATATGATTCAACTTTTTCTTGGTTTATCAATTATTATTTTTCTTCCTTTTTTAGTTGCCTTAGAGTTTGCAGTAGACATTTATAGTTAATCCAAGTTCTTTTTCAAATAATAACAAGCCACTTTATGGGTAGTAAAGGCACCTTATAATGGTATTTACAATTCTTCCTACCCATTTCTGTAACACTGCTTTTATTCATTTCTCATAGCTATTAGTTATAATCACCTTTTGTTGCTATTATTTTAAATACTGTAAATGTTATATTTATTACTATTATTTTAAATAAGCTGTTCTTTATTAGATCAGTTAAGAATATGAACGATAGAATATTTTACCTTCATTTACTTCTTCTCCAATAGTTTTTGTTTATGCATGCTCTAATTTGAATGTATGTGTTCCTCCAAAATTTGTATGTTGGAACTTAAACCTCAAAGTGATGGTATTGAGAGGTGGGGTATTTGAGAAAGTGTTTAAGTCATGAGGGTGCTGCCCTTGTGAATGAGATTAATGACTTACAAAGGAGTCTTCAGAGAGCTACCTGGTCGTTTTTATCTTTTGCCATGTGAAGACTCAGTGTTTGTTTCCTTCGAAGGACCCAGAAACATGGCATCATATTAGAAGCATAGGATGACACCTTACTAGACACTGAATTTGCCAAGGCCTTGATCTTGGACTTCCAGCCTCTAGATTATGAAAAATAAATTTCTATTATTATAAATTACCCAGTTTCAGGTATTTTGCCATTGTAGCACAAGCAGACTAATAAAATGCAGATCTGAGTTCCTGACATATATCATTTTCTTTCTGGAGGATTTCGTTTAGCATTTCTTGCAAGACAGGTCTAATGGCAACAAATTCCTTTGATTTCTGTTTGTCTGAGAAAATCTTTATTTGTCCCTCACCTGTGAAGGATAACGTTACAGGATATAGAAATCTATGTTGGCATTTTTTTTTCTTTCCACACTATGAATATTTTGTTCTACTATTTTTACTTGCATGGCGTCTCAAGAGAAGTCAGATATCATCTTATTCTTGCTTCTTTATAGGCAAGGATTTTTTTTTTCTCTGACGTCTTTTAAGGTTGTCTTTGATTTTCTGCAGTTTGAATCCAATGTGACTGGGGTAGACCTTAACCTGTCTATACCAACTCTCTAACACTTGGTCAATAATACTTTGATTTTCTTACCCCAGTACTGACCCAAGAGCAGTGGTTGCTTCTGCACTTAGGCCCTGGTAAATTGTGACTCTCTGTGTATGCCTGTCTGTCTCTCCAACTTTGGGGACAGTAGATGGCTTCGTGACCTCAATTCTTGATAGATCTAAAGGAGTTTTTCATTTTCAGTTTGGTCAGTTTATTTATTTATTTATTTTTCTTGTGGTGATGGAAGTGATAACTTCCACGCCCCTTAGCTGCCAGACTGGAAGTCACCTAAGCAATTTTTATCTGAATCTCTTTTTTATTCCATTTTGTAGATTGTGAATGACGATTGTACAGTTCTGCATCTAAATGGACTCCTCTAAGAGCAGCTAGGATGAGAATTACATCCCCAAACATTTTTCAAATCTTATTTTGTCTTTTGAAGAAATACATACGGGAGGCATTACTGATGAGTATGTTAATACTTGGTATTCTATATGCTGTGGTTTTAGAATGCCAAATAACTGAATAACCCAGTCTTTTTTAATTGCAAAAATTTCAAATATTTGTAAGACCAAACATTCATAGGTATAAAACTCTATTTCAAATACTGTCTACTTAAGAATGTATTTACAGCTATAACTATAAAGACATTATCCTTATTGATTTTTATGACCCCCTAAGCTTTAGAGTTGAAATTCTAATTAAGTTGGTTGTTGGACTCTAACTCAGGTGTAAGCAAACTATGACCAGCAGGTGAGATTTAGCCCAGCATCTATTTTTATACATGAAGTTTTGTGTGTCACAAATCCACAAGCAGTTATTTACATATTGTCTTTGGTTGCTTTCACACTGCAGCCACAGAGTTTAGTAGCTGAAATAGAGCCTGCACATCCCACAAAGCTCAAGACATTTACTTTCTGGACCTTTACAGAAAAAAAGATGGCCAACTCCTACTTTTCAATATATATATATATATATATATATATATATTTAAAAAGTTAAACACTCTGTAGGGGTAAATGTACTTTGGTTTGAAAGTCTTCTTTTAAAAAAAATTGTGTGTTTGTTGTAGGCCATCTATGTTTGTAGACCTATCATATGGTAATTTAAAATAAAGAAAATTTGGTATTTCTATAGTTCATTGGAAGGTTTAAGAATATAGAGTCTAGAAATAAAAATAAAATATTTTGCTGAGTTTCTATTCTACTTTTTAGAGTTTCAAGGTGAATTTTGTATTTTCTTATTATCTCTGCTACCTCTTCTTGTTACTTTAATTTACTTGTCCCTAGTCATTCCTCTTCCATTTGTTTATGGCTTTATTATTTGGCTTAACATCTTCCCTTTTATTTCTTCTCCTACCACTACTTTTTGTGACGTCTACAACAATTCGAGACAATATTCCCCCTCGTTCCATCTCCTCACCTACAATATGTTTACTTCGCAGCACCATCTGCTTCATTTCCATGTCACACTGTTAACCTCATCACCAACAAATGCATCACTACTTCTTTTCCTCATTGTCAGTTGCCTTGTTGTGCTTCAAATACTCTGTAGTCAGCTTGAATTTCATGGTGCATTGTTATAATTTCTCTTTTGCAGACTTTTTTAGCTCCGTCACTTCTTTCTTCTATTGAGTTACTAAGGCAGAAAATCAAAGCTTGCAGACTTCATGGAGCTCCTATTCTGCCTGAGAACACAACCATATAGTGCTGAAGAGTCTAACTCAAAGTCATGGTCACAGATTTCAAATGGGTACTTACTGGGGCCCAGTAATTCGATTATATTTTCTAACAATATGTGTTACTCTTTCTCAAATGGCTATTGAACAACTTCTATCTCCTCATATTATTTATTATTATTATTGTTTAGTTGGGGTCTTACTCTGTCACCTAGGCTGGAGTGCAATGGCACAATCAGGGGTCTCTGCAGCCTTGACTTCTTGGGCTTGTGATCCTTCTGCCTCAGCCTCCCGAGTAGCTGGGACTACAGGCATGCACCACCGTAGCAGACTAATTTTGTGACTTATTTGTAGAGATGAGTTCGCTATGTTGCCTAGACTGGTCCCAAATGTTTGGGTTCAAGCAATCTTCCTGCCCAGTTTACCAAAGTGTTGGGATTACAGGTGAGAGCCGCTATACCTGGCCTTCCTCACACATTTTATATCTAGTACTCCTTACTTTCGACTGGTATTTTGCTTTACACATCACGGAGAAAAATAGAAATTATCTGGCACATTTTTCCTTTTTTTCTCATGACCAAATCAACAAAACTACTTGCATCTACTCCCTACTCTCTTTTTCTTGTTACAATAAATAAACCTTTCTAATTATTATCAACGATCCACCTTTACTTGAATATGAGAGCTAATCTGGTCCTACTTCTCAAATACTTAGTTCTTGCTAGTTATCTGTTTTCTTTCCTGCATAATCAGTATCTTCATTTATATGGTTGCGCCTCTCGGCATTAGATCATGATTTTCTTTAATAAAGAAAGCTATCATCTGATTCCTTACACAACATACTTTTCTAGCTTTTCATCTCTGTACTCTACTCAATAGAAGAACAAGAGAATGTGTATTTGTTAAAAGCGTTTTCAATAGACACTATCTTCATTTTCTCTTCTCTACTCAACGTCTTTAGTTAGGCTATGTCCTTGCCTCTGTGTTATCAAATTCAATGTTCACTTCCCTGTCTTACCCAACTATTTTCAATATTTGACACCGTTAACCATATCTTCCATATTGAACTCATTCCCCTCCCCCCCGGGCTTCTATGAAAACCATAGAAAACCAGATGTTCAGTTTTTGCTTCTATAAAATATTTCACCATCTACTTTCTTTCTTTCCTTTTCTTGTCTTTCCCTTCTCAGTCCTCTTTTTTTTCTTCTTATCTTCCAAATATCGTAGTTCTTACTCCCAGGCCTTTTGATCTTTTCTATCTACCTACTCTATCGTCTCTACTCTTCCATGGCTTTAAATATACCTATGTGTCAATGGCTCTACAATATATCCCTTAACCCTGACTTTTCTCCGTAACCCCAGACATATATTAAATGATGCCTTTGATATTACCATTTGGATGTTAACTAAGCATTTCCAACTTAACATGCCCCAAATAGAACTCACACAACCATGTTTCTCAAGCTCCAAATTTTGGAGTAATGTATCAATAGTAATTGAGTTCCCTTTCTAGGCTCAGAGTCCAGATTCAATCCATCAGCAAGTCTTATGTATTCTAATTATAAAACATTTCCTGAGTCTGACCATTTCTCACTACCTTCACATTTGTTTCCTTAATTGAGTTACCATCAATTATCACCTGATGAATTGCATTCTTATCTCGCAACTGTTTACTCTAGCTCCTTAAAATCATTGGCAACAACAATTAGCAGATTTTTTAAGTGTTCCCATGTCAACCCTTGTTTAAAACTGTCTAGTTTCTTTTTATTCATAACAATTATCCTTGCCTTAAAATGCCTGAAAGATGTGGCCTATAGATATACCTCTAACATTTCTCTCCTTAATTTATGTCATAGCCTGACTAACTTTCAGGCACTTAAGTACATTATTTTCAACATTAACTCAGTAGTTGTTCCTTCTATTCAGACAAATCTCTTTTCTACTTGTTACAGATTTTGCTTATTTTCCACTGGAAAAGGGCTTACTTGAACAACTATTGAACGAAGTCATTCATTTACTACTTCATACTCTTATTTAATTCTCTGTCTAAGCCCTAATGAGACACCCACCCCATAGGAACATAAGCCACCTAGGAGAATGAGTCTTGTGAGTCTTGGTTCTACATTAATGTCTAGTGCAGTGCCTAACAGTGACTATATGTCAAAATGTTAATTCAATGACAAACTCTTGACATAAAAAGAGAATTCAATGGGATATCATGAAAATACCTGTAGAAATTGTGGCCCTACAATATGAGAAGAAGAGGAGCAACATTTCAGAACAGAATTTATTAGTAAATTAATTTGTTGAATTTAACAGATGAGTAAATTTTGTTGGTAGGTTTCAGATATTTAAATCATATTAATTTATGGGTACTATATTTCTTAGCAAATTATGGAGGTTTGTTTTTGTGACTACAGGGCTTCATAGTTTCAGTTAGTTTCTTAAGCAAGAATTGAGGTCACCATTCTAACCAAATACCTCTATCATTGATGTAGATATACTGAAAAGAGACAATTGATTTGTCTGGAATGATATGAATTGTTATTGGATAAGCATTGATCTAAAATTACTTGAATTCAATGTCAAAAATTATGAAGAAAATCAAACTTATTTTAATATTTTTGTGTTATGTTTGGAGCAACTGTGGACATTTAGTATTATAGGATTTATTATGCTTAAAAGAATGTGGCAGAAAAGACTTAACAGCTAAACCTGCTTTTCTACCAGAAATGTATAAAGAGACTAATTATGTTTACACTCAATTTTGAAAAGTATTAAGGGATATTCACTAAAATTGTAAGCCAGACTGAAATATTTAAATGAATTTAAAATTTATCAACTTTGTGAACTTAACTCATTAGATTTATAAGACTTATTTAATTATTAGAACCACTTTGTTAGACATTCAGGTACTTAGAAAATTGAATGTTAAATTTGTAATGTTACAATATATAAAGGATTTTAAGGTATACCTAAGATATAAAGCCTTGCAATGACATAATAAAATGTACCATATTTGTACATGAAGTAATAATATTTATAAACTGAATTTGATAGATTAAATACTGTTTTTCTACTTGTACATCAGCATATTGAATAATTAATAATAACCTTAAAAGTCTTTACTGTGAGTGGCAGACAACACAGTGAAACTAGAAACACCCACATGCTCATATATATTACCTAACATTTTCAAGTCATTAGATCTTTATAAATAAACCCCCATGAGGTGGATATAACAAGTATTACAGTTCTAGTTTTAAGACAAAATGTAGAAATCCACATTGGCTTCATCAATACAGTATACTCCTTGTCATCTGTGGGTCTTGCTTCCGTGTTTTTCTACTTTATCTTTTATCTCTCTCCTTCTTCTGGCTGATTTCTACCTGTGTTTCTCTAAATACTCATTTCTTGATTTCCCTAAATACAGTATACGTGCTTCCCATGTATTCTCTTAGCTTTGTATACCAACCTCATGGCGGTACTTATTACTGTTGCTGTAGTTATTTATTTAGCAGTTCCTAGACACAAGACTGATTGTTGATAAGGCTTCTATTTCTTTCACAATTATAATTTCAATGCCTCACACATCTCTTTAGTACATAATAGGTACTAGTAAACACTGCTGTGAACTGAAGTTAAATAAATAAAGCCACGTTGCTAGAGAGTAAACCAATTTTTTAAATATAGAGACTGTGCTTCTTCCAGACTTATCTTTCCCTCTCCGAAATCAATATTTATATTGAAGAAGTCCTTGAATTAAATATATTATAAAATAGTCTTTAATAATTGAAAATATTAAAAAAGCTGGATATTAAAATATTGCCATATTTTTACTACTAAATAAATCAAGATGTTTTCCAGTAAAATTCAAATTGACTTTCCGTGGGAAATGAGCCATTCAGTCAAAATAGGCTTTTGGAAAATACAGCTGGAAAACACTGTACAAAAAAAATTCATGCATAAGACACATTTTCAATTTCTAGAACCTGCTTCACACTTCCCAGAATCCTTAGCATTGCACTAGCATCTCCAGAACCTTGCAAGGCCGTACAGGCTAAGTGACACTAGGTGGGATAAGTTGTGAGAGCTTTAGGAAACCCAGAGATCCCCTGCAGGCAGGACAGAGAGGAATGCTCTCCCCGGTATAGGTACTTAAACAATTCTCATACCAAAAAAAGTGCTTGGTCCATAAAAGGAAGTATTACTGGAGTGAATGAATAAATAAATGTGGAACTTTTATTTCCATTTTAGGTTCCAAACTTTACGAATAAAAGTTATTCATAAAACTCTTCAAAAATATTTTGGGAAATGTTGGGTTAACCTATTCTTCCTTTTACCTCTCACCCCACTGCCAATCAATTCGTAAGTATTTCAACATGGACATTTTAAGGTTTTAACCTAAAGCATGATGACTGTGAACTGTGAGAGTGGGGTGAGTGCCCGGCAGATGAAAGGTTTCGGAACCATTCACAGCTGGGCACATGAGCAGCTGTCCACTTGAGTCTGAATAACGTTCTTAAAAAGAGGACTTAAATAGGTTTTGTGGAGAAAGACTTTGGTTTCACATTAGCATTGCCACACGAAGAAGAAGGGAATGCACCAAGAAATGAAATAAAAGGATTTGACATGCATATTCTTGTGTTTATTTTCGATGTGTTTATTTTTGGTTGTCTGCATTTTTGCTGCTCTCGCCTTTAAACATATTTATGTTCAGCAAACGAACACTTGCAATCTCTGAGACTATTTGCGAGCGGGAATTTGAAGAAATCCTTTAAGATGATAACACATCTCAGGCAAAATTGTCATAAGATCAAATGCAGCTCTTGAACTATCAAAGTTATTAAAATGAAGATTAATTTTAAATAAACTAATGAATTAACTAAAGCCCTCAAATATACAGCATATTAAATAAACTAATGAACTGACTAAAGCCCTCAAATATATAGCAGTTTGCAGAAAAATTAGAATTTTAAAGTTATGTCTTTGGGGATTATTTCTTTTGAGTAGGTCAAAAGATTTAATCATTCTGAATTCACATATGCTTTTAATAACATTTTGCAGCAATAATGGAAAACAAGACTTACCAGCAACCTTAACATCACGCTTGATGCAATATTGCTCTCATATCATGAAGAAATTCATTTGCTATGTTTAATCTATGGTACTCAGGTTTTTCATTAACATTACAAGTGTTTTCTGATTGAGTCAGATCAATATGTTCCCACAAGGAGCACTTATTTTTATGAAAAAAAAAAAAAAGGTTTAGCACATAATTTACTTTCTAGATTCACTGAATCAGTTTAACATATCATTTATAAAAATTCCAGCTAGTTTTTGAAAATAATTATGTGAATTTTATAATTAATAACACTCTGCCAAACCCTTTCCATCTCTAAAACCATGATACTTTGTAAAAGCTGTTATTTAAACATACAGAGAATATTCCCAAGGAGCTTGTAGCATACAAAGCAAACTTCGAAATAATTGTAATTCAACTCTACTCAAGAATATCAGGTTAAACATTAACTGTTTTATCTATTGAAACTAATAATAGGAGAAAAGTAAATTTCGAACCTCTGTATCTTAGGTACCAAAGACTACTTGCTATATCTCTATCTATCTCTATCTATCATCTCTCTCTCTCTCTCTATCATCTATCTAATCTTCTATCATCTATCTATATAATTTCCCACTTTCCTGTATCACTTATATTTTCAGTTTTGTCTCATAATTAGAATATTATGCTTATCGTAGCATACTCACCTAATTATTAATCTTGATTGAGCTATGATTTCTATTCATGCTCTTTATCATATCATTGACAGCAGATAGAGGCATCGTTATTAATATAGATATTATTTGGGGATTCTATGCAATTATTCTAGATTGTGATTTTTATCTAGTCGTTACCAAATATATAGTATAATATAAAATATGTAATTTACAATTATTGTTTTTTTAAGTAAATGTGGAAGCCAGTCATTTCCATACATTATAGTATAATATAAAATATGTTATTTGTGATTACAACTTTTTTTAAAGTAAATGTGGAAGACTAATCCTTCTATATGTTTTAATCATTCAGTTTGACATCATGAATCAATAGTTTACATATTTGGGCATGATTCATGTTTCTATTGGGTTTCCTATTTCCATGTCAAAATTTATATAAGAATGATGGGTCTTGTATATGACTGGTAATCATAGTTTTACCCAGGCGCACAAAAGAAAAGTGACAACAACAACAAAAACAGAAAGAAAAAAAAAAACCCAAAGCAGGTTTATCACAGAACTTGGCCACATTTCTAATTGCTTAATTGAGTCATTTACTTCCACTGATCTTCTTTATCCTTCTTTTAATTGCAATATATTACAAACGTGGAGAGGTTATATTCACCTGCGGATCTATCTTTCCATCTTAAAGGGCTCTGCTGAACATGCTAACTAACAAGTACAGATTGGGATTCCCTTGACGCTTACCTGAAACTGCATGGCCAAACTAGAGTTAATATAAATATGTATTTGTTTGTTTATTTAGGTCACCACAATTTATAGAAAAATCATTTAAATCTCTGGATGATCTTGTTAGAAATCTGAATACCTGAATTTATAGTTTTAGTTTCCGGGTGGTGGGATTACTCAACAGAGGAAGCAGGGAGCCATACTCTTTTCTGAAGCTCAACTCTTCCTTATGGCCTGCAGGCATAAATGTAATGAGGGGACAGGGAAGATCCTACCCATTGGGATCATAGGTAAGTATTTAAGCTCTCTGGACTTTTGTTATGTGTGTGTATTTGTGTGTGTGTGGTAGAGAGAGAGAAAAAAAAGAGAGAGAGAGGGAACAATTATGTTTTGAAAAACTTATATTCTTAAAAGTCCCTTTCTGTCAATTACTGTTATGTCAGTTATGTCAATTACTGTCACTGGGCTTGAGCCAAAGCAGATGCCAGACTTCACTAACTGCATCAGAAATTAAGATCATTTGCCTTACAAATATGAAAGTCAATATTTGAAGAATCAGGCAGAGGTGGTCATTGGCAACACTGATTTGAACAGGCAAGTGTCTCAAGAGGCTGGGAATTTTTCCTCATCACTGCCAAATTCCAGGACCGTGTACCAAGGCTTCTGGGTCAAATCACGCTCCCGGGACCTGCTCATGAGAAATGTGTTTGCTGCTTTTCCGATTTTAGTCAAATTTCCCATTTAGTCTCCGAGGCTGTAACTCCCCTCCAGGGTCTAGATGTTCTCTCTGCCCTCATGCTAGTACATTAAAACAATTCATTTGTTTTGTGATGAGGAGAAGGATGTTTAGAAGGGAAGGATGGTAAAATTGCAAAAAAGCGCTAATAAATGGGAAAGGGGAGGTAAAAAGAAATTGGAAAAGATTGTAAATCAGGTTAACGATTCTTGAACTGGTGCAGTGGAGAGACGAAAATCTCAAAGCAAAATTTATGTCTTGCAATTCTGTGTGATAAAGTACTCACCAAATTCAAACTGCTAAGTTTTGAAGAAAACTTACAAATGAGGTCAAAGAGTAAAAGGAAAAAGACTGAACATTAATGATACCTTTCTAAAAAGATATTCATGGTAAAAAATTAGTACTCTAACAAAGAGATAAGTACATAAAGGGCATAACATACTATTGACTGTAGAGAGATATAAGAGTTTCTTTTCAGGAATATAACTTGGCAACATCTGAAGTCATCGTGCTTAAAAAAATATATCCTCACAATCCAATTATTTGATGAAATACAGCTATTTATTTACATAATTATTTGTGAACAAGATAAATAACAAATATTAAAAACCAGACAACTGAAATTTAGAGCAAAGTGAAAAAAGATATGTTTGTTCATCCAAAATTTGTTGTAATGGGTAAAGTTTACTTTTATATGTATTTATTTATTTGTCTACCTAGCCATCTATATGTAATTGACAGAAATTATTAAAATAGACTGAAGTTGTTATAGTAAAAAAAAAAAATAATGAGACCAAAATCCGGGTTTGTAGGAAGCAATTCCACTTTATCATTTACAATGATTTGACTAATTTAGTCATTTCTTTATTGTGTGACTAATCCACCACTTGGTTAGG
The DNA here is from genome assembly GCA_963574415.1 of Tarsius wallacei. Classification (NCBI taxonomy): domain Eukaryota; kingdom Metazoa; phylum Chordata; class Mammalia; order Primates; family Tarsiidae; genus Tarsius; species Tarsius wallacei. The sequence continues at coordinate 15,068 of CAUYQG010068999.1, forward strand.
CAGTGAGACCTAAACAGTAAAAAGATGAGTCCACAGGTGAAACACGATTAACCACTCATGAACAAATTCACCTTGTGATACGGTATACACAAGCAAATGTGAGGCAGAAACAGAAAGTATTTGGGGTGGCGGGACCTGGCTACTGTATTATTTGGTGTTAGAAGCACCAAGTATATTTAGATGTTAATAAGAAAGTTGATTAAAAGTGGTTCAATTGTCAGAGACTCAAAGTAACAGGTAGGCAAATATTACTAGCAATACTTTAGTGATATCAAAGCTGAACACTATACTAGTTAATTGAGGTTATTGAAATCAAATGCCTCATCTCTGTCCCAGTGAGTGATACAGTAAAAAGCAAGAAGACGCTTCATTCTAGAAATATGTTTCTTGCTGGCATTCACATTTTTAACAGGATGGGAACTATGCTATTATCAAAAATATTGGATGTCTGGGAAGTATAATTATAGAGAAAAATACATTTGGATGAACAACCTTCCTTCACACACACTAAATTCGTTTTTAAAATTTCAAAAGCACATAAAGATGTTCTGTCAGCACTGGCAAAATCCCATGAGTCCATGAGTCAGCCACATTAGAAAAACTGATGTTTGGATTAAAGTTAGAATCTTTGCTTTGAATTTTTAGATTAGAGGGTGCATTCCTTAAACCATCTATCGCTTATTTATGTGCATGCAGCCGTCCTTTTGAAATAGATTACTTTAGTGATTTTGTGCGGGGGGCCTGCCCCTGCAGGCTTTGGGGGGTCCCTGGAAAGATGTGGCGGCATCAGCGAATCAAGGGATAAATATAAAGAGAAAGAAAGAAAATGGACAATTGTTCAATGGATTGAGCAGAAGCCATTTAATGGAGGTTTCCATGCTCCTTTTATCCTAAATTTTCATGGGTTAAATTACAAGATTTTCACGTGAACACAAAGCCAGGTGTTTCCTCAGGCATGAGGAAGAACAAACCCAAGATTGCCTTACTGTTCCCCATGCTTGGTTAATGTTCCTCAAAAGTAACATAGCAATCTTTCCCTGATGTCACAATGTTTCTAATAATCAATAGCTTTTAAATCCCTTACACACACAATACCTTATGCAATGACTAACTTATCTTAATAAATTTCTTATTCTATACTAATTAACACCAACCCTAGCTACTATGCTAAAGTTCCAACTGTGTGGTTACTATGACAACTCTTAACAAATACAGCTTAGACCGATTCCTAAAGAATGTGGCCCAGTCCAAAGATCATGCTGGGCTCTCTTCAACACAGCATTCTATTCTGTGAAAGCAAATACCCTAAATAATCACGAACCTAAGACTTAAACAATATAATATTAAAACTACCTATCTTACAATTCTTCTAAGTGTATTGTATAAGCTTAACTCAATTCTACTAAACCAAAAACCTCACACTAATTACAGCTAAAGCTATTTTGAAAGAATGTGGCCCAGTCCAAAGTACATGGTGGGCCACTTCTCAGAACGGCTGATTACAATCACTTAACAAAATGGCTACTCTAAAATCTTATTCTCTATATATCTATACTAAACTTAACCATTTGATTCTAATACAAAAAAGCATGCAATTATATTAAGGCTCTCGAGTGTGACCTGAATTTGAACAGCTTGTATAAGGGCCAAAACTGCAGTCTGTGAGAAACGGGAGCAATGAGTTGCCAAAATTAACCATGCCTGTCGCAGTTTCAGAGCCTCATGCTTAAATCATCAGAGTTCTTTCTGGCTAAACATGCCAAATGGTAAAAGGGGGGGGGGAATGGGGTCAACGGCTCCTGAACACATCCTAGTGGTCTCGGGGTCCACGGCCCTCCCTGATCCCTAATGCTCAGTGGGCCTCCGTGGCCGGCTCCCAACAATTTTGCAATAATGTTATCACAGTTTTGAGATTTGGAATTCTGAAGACTAGACTACACCTATGGATTTGAGTTAAAACTGATAGTCCACTTCAGTTTGAGAACATAAAACGCACAGGTTTTTTGAGATTGAACATTGCAGGGAATATTGCTATCACTCCCTTTCTGCTGCACTATGGAGTGTGTGGACTGCACCAGTGTCTTCTTTCTAAATCAAACCCAGACCTTGTTTCTTAATCCCATCCCCATCTGCTTCTTTAGAACACTTTTCCTCCCTCCAAACTGTCCTTTCCTGAGTTGCTCCTCTGTCTCGCCTTTTACTTCTGAAGTCAGTAAATAACCTCAAGCCTCTGTCATCTTAATCCAGCAAACGAAGCAATTACACGAACAAAGGTTCCCATTCATCTTTACTCCACTCACATATTTGGAATAACAGCTCACATCTTGGGTCTGCAAGTTATCAGCTCTTTTTTTAAAATTTTAAAGGTGTGGAGTACAATTCAGGGTTAGGTATACAAATGTTCATTATGCAGGTACCCTTGCTGATGAGGTGTGCCCCCCTTCCCCAGGCAGTTTTCCACTACTGCCAATCCCTTTCTTATAGTATTATGATAGTTGGTCAGGGTCCTTTTATGAGTGAGATCATGTGATACTCAAGTTCTCTGTTTCTGTGATAGATCACTCAATATTATCGACTCTAAATCCATCCAAGTTGCTGCAAAGTTCATAATTTTGTCCTTCTTTATGGCTGCATAATATTCCATCGTGCATACATACCACATTTTAAAAAATCCAGTTCTCTTTCCATGGGCAGTACGGTTGGTTCCATGTTTTTGCTAGTGTGAATAATGCTGCAATAAACATGTATGTGCAGGTATCTTTTTCATAAAGTGATTTGAGTTCCTCTGGGTATATTCCCAGTAAGGGAGTGCAGGGGTCATATGGAAGGTCAATCTTTAGATCTTTTAAGAATCACCAAACTGTTTTCCACAGAGGTTGTATTAGTTTACACTCCCACCAACAGTGTAGAAGTGTTCCCTTTTCGCTGCATCCTCTCCAGCATCTGTTGTTTTTTGAGTTATTGATGATGGCCATCCCGACTGGAGTTAGGTGGCATCTCAGTGTGGTTTTAAACCAATTCCTGATCAAAACCTCAAGTGCCATGCCATAAGAGATAAGACAGATGAATGGTATCTCATCAAACTGACAAGTTTCTGCAAAGCAAAAGAAACCATCAGGAGAGCAGGGAGACAGCCCACAGACTGCGAAAAATATTTGCTAACTGTATGTCTGACAAATGCCTAACATCTAGGATCTACAAGGAGCTCAAATGTGCTGAAAAGAAAAAACAAACAGCCCCATTGCAAAGTGGGCAAAAGATATGAATAGAAGACATACGAGCAGCCAACAGATACATGAAAAAATGCTCAGCCTTACTAGTCATCAAAGTTATCAGCTCTTTGCCTTGGAAAGTTTATGTGAATCTTCATGTCCTCATCAGTATAATAGAGACAGTATCCCCTTGCATGAGCGTTGCCCATGCTGAACATAGGCTGATGGATGGAAAATGAAACAATACTATTCTGTAAAAAGCATTATACTTTATCACTTGAATGCAACAGCTTTGAAATTGGAAGGATTCAAGTGTAAACTTGAGAATGTAATCTTAATAAGAACAGAAAGTATTTTTTATCTCTGCCCAATGCTTAATTGTTAAATTAATATACAACCACAGAGAATGGAAAGAAAAGGCCAATTTCCAGGTAAAGGGAAAGAACACGGGCACATTTTGGGTGTGAAGTGTCGGTCCACAGGTCTGTCTCTGACTCTAAACTCTGTGAGAGTCAGAGGTCTTGTTTCCTTTTTCTATTACGACCTTTGATGGTCTTAGTAGTCTTAGTCTGATGATGTGTTCACTGACTGTTTCTTGATTCATTAGCAGAGGGAATCAATGCAAAGGCATCCATGTGGAAGCCCCTTAGTGGGTAATGAAGACAGAAGGACTCTCAAAAACATGCATTTCAGAAAAATAAGTGAAAGTATTAAATTAGAATCTTGAAGTGGAAGCTCAAATTATTTTACACCTATTTTTCTTTTGGGTTGACACATGTTGTTTAGTTTTATACATCAACATTATATGTTCAAAAACTTTAGCCACCTCTAGGGTAAATTTAGGTATATTCTTTGCTTTCCACTACAAAAGTCAAAGATCATATAAGATAGAAGCACAAAGCTCTTTAAAAAAAATAGTGACATGTTTGAATTTAGTATGACTAAAATGGATTTATTTGATATATAAATATTATAATGGGCAATATAGTAACAAAGGCTTCTGGATCCTAGACTTATCAAGTCACAGATAAATTTTTATTCTTTATGTCTGTAAAACACAAATATTGCATTTAAATTTGTTTCAGTTGGTACATAGTGTTTGCCTCAGTTATGTTAATTTACGGTAATTAATTTTTGTATGCTTTTTATATTTTCTAATTTTTCTACAACAAACGTAATTTAGCTGAGCAATACACCTATGTAAAAAGACAATAGGTCACAGACCTCAGTTATCACCTTCCAGGATATGTAGATCTAGAAACTTTTGGTTGATAAAAACTGAATAAAAGAAAACAAAAGCATCAGTCTCTTAGTACTGGCTCAGATTCTTACTAAGCTTGTGACCTCCATGGTCCTGCTTCTTATTGACTTTACTGTGAATATAGAAAGAAAAATGAAAAAAACCCCACAACATTAGCAATTGTGTTTTGTTTGTCTATTTCGATGTGCATAAATGATTTTTGCAATATAAATAGTATGCATTTTTATAGATAATGATGATGGTAGTCCAATAAATGTACATAGTACCTGTATTACCTACTTGTTAATCTCATTTTTTTCCTTTTAAGATCTTTAAAGCTGATTGGTTGTAGTCAGCAATATCACTCTGGCCTGCTGTGTGTAATCCCAATTGAAACTCTTCATAAGCCTTTGTTACCATATTGCTAGTGCCTCTGGAGTCTCTACCAAACCAATTTCATAGCGTCTCATATTTTCACTGTATTTTTTATAAACATATTTGAATTGCTCTCATGCTTTGTAAAAAAATTAGAATGCTTCTAAAATTTGTGAATTTTAAAATTGGTGGTATTAAAAAAAGATTGGGGGTCAAATGTTTTCTTAAAGATAATCACTTTTAATTTTATAATAAAGTTTACTGAAAAAACATCTTGAAACTTTAAAAAATAAAAAATCATTTGAGGCAAATTTGTCAGAAGCATATCTATTTTGTTTGTAAAGAAATATTTGTAACGGACTTATAAATCTACAAATTGAGAAAGTTTATTGACATATCTTCATGTATAAGAATGCAAAGAAGGAAATATTGGAAGTTATGTGCATGGTATAGCATGGTTAATCTCATTATTACAAAAGTAATTAAGTTTCATAACAAAATTTTAGGCTGTAGCAAAGCTTAAGAAATTTATTGTCTTAATGCCATACAATATGGTTTGGAAACTGGTTTTCCTTGTAGGTGGAAACAAACTGCAGTATGTTACAATCTAGATAATGTGCAATTTTGAAATTGTGACATAAACACTGTTGGAGATTTTTATGAGCAATTAATAGCAAATATGAATATATTGCTTTAGAATAATAATGGGTATTATGTATGATATTTATTCAGATGTTAATTAAATATCTACAAATATCTGTCCCCTTCTTTTCTGCCCATAACATTCTAAGATATTTTGTACTATAATTAGTATAAATGTTGATGATTTTTTAAAAATTAAGTGAATTATACTAAAAACGAGCTGAACTTTGGGTGATACGGGATATTTTGACTATATCGGTACTCAGGAATTACTAGTGTTTGGCCACATCTTTAGCGAAAGAATGACTATCAGGACATAGCCCCATTGGTGTAAAGAAACAAGAATGCCTTATCTGGGCACTGGGTGAACAAATGTCATCTGGCAGACTTGTTATCTTTTGACATTAGTCATATGAATTTAAATTTATATTAGCTACTTGGTCCTGAAAATTAGAGTCTTATGTATAACGTAAAAGGGTAATGCAAGTAAGATAATATATAATACTTAGGTATTCGGTAAAATACTTCTCAAAACAACTCTGGAGTCAAATTTTAGTGCAAGCCATGAAAGACTCTTGTAACCAAGTGCTGCCAAAATAGCTCAAAATCCAAAACTGCATAACATACTTAGAAACAATCAAGGATTCAGCATAATGAAAATTTAATGCCAATGCTTAGGCTATATAAACTACCAAGTATGTTTAAAGTGATTTAAGATATTTTAAAATATATACAAAAAGACAAGGGTCTATATAAGAAAAGTATTGGTTGGATTAAAAAAAATAACCAAATTGCATTTTCAAAGAAATAAAGATTTTTAGTTATGGGAATACAAAATTAAAAAGATGGATCACATCTATTATATATAGCTGAATAGAAAACAAATCTTAAAAAATGTGTAGAAATAAAACAGAGAAACAAATATACACAGGGAATATAAACGGTTAATTAACACAGGGAATATAAATGATTATTAAGAGATAGAGGAAGGAATGAGAATCATCCAAATATAATCTAACTGAATTTCCAGAAAGGGATATTAGAATAATTAGAAAGAAGCACATTTAGAGAACTGATAGCTGAGAAATTTCCAGAAATGACTAGAAATATAAATCCTAATATTAGGAATCACAGTATTCAAAGCAGGTTGAATTAAAGTGGATATACCTGATAATCATGTAATCATGTAGCATGAAACCTACACACACACACACACACACACACACACACACACACACGAAAATCAAAAAAGGATAATGAAAAAAAATCTTAAAAATAACCTCTAGGGAAAAAGATTATTAAGCTATAGGAATAACAAATTGGCAGCACTCATCATTTGCAACAACAGAAGACAAAAAAAAATGCAGTATAATCTTCAAGTTAGGAAAAAATGGAGTCCAGAATTTTAACTCAAGCTAAACTATTATTTTACAAAATTGTAAAATAATTATATTCTCAGGTTAGTAAAAAATGAGAATGATGGCTATGATAAGGCTTTCACTGATAAGTACCCTAAATGATATATATCTTTTAAAATGAAAATTGAGGTTGAAATAAAGATATGAGGTGCCAAAAATAGTAGTGAACCAAAAAAAGTCTTTAAAACACTTCATCAGATTTTTAAGAAGCATGGTGAAAATGCAAAACGTATAACTGCTCTTGAAAACAGTTTGTATTTTCTTAAAAATTTAAACATATACCTACCAAATGACCCTGAAATCCTACTTTTAATTATTTAACAGATAAATGAAAACCTATGTTAACATAAAAATATTTACTGTTTATGGGAATATTATTCTTAAATACCAAAAATTGAAAATGATACAAATGCCCTTTGATGGGAGAAAGAATAAGTAAGTTGTGGTATATTCATACAATATCCAACGTCTGAAAATAGGAAACCATTGATACGTATAACTATATGGAGGGACATCAAATATATTATACCAAGTGAAGGAAACCTATCTCACAAATTGGGTTGTATGAATTCATTTGGAGAACATTTTGGACAAGGTAAAAAAAGAAAAGATGAATGCATCCCAGCATTCAGGGATGCAGGGATTGACTACAAAGGTTAATAGTGTAAGGCAAATCTTTGGATGTTGGAATGGCTGTTTCTTGGATAGCAGTTGTAAGATAAGTTAAAGTGAATATATGTCAACACATTCACATATGTTAGTAATCATGAAGAGCAAAACCCCCTCCAAATACACACAAAAAAAACAAAAAAGGATAATGAGACAATCTTAAATGTAGCTTGTAAGGAAAACTATCCATAAACAAAAATCAATTAAATTGACAGCAGTCTTATCAGCAACAGTAAAAGACAAAAACAGTAGTGCCATGCAGTTTTTCAGGAGATGTCTTCTGTTTGTGATAGTGGTTACGTGAGTCTATTATGTGCTAAAAACTCATAGAATTTTATTCAAAAATTAGTCATGCCAAATGGAAATTTAAATATATACGTATATTACATATATGAAAACCAACACTTTCTCTAATAGAGCAGAATAAATTTTTCCATTTTATTCCTTAATTAGGATAGTCTGCTTCATAATCAAGTGGAATGTATTAGTTTAATTTTAGAATTAAACATTTTCAATTCACAAAAAGATATTGTAAAAGAAATATAAATATTAGGAAATATTCAATCCTTTGTGTCAAGTAACATAATATCAGACTCTATTTGTAAAATAAACATGTATTTCTAAATGTGAGTACTACACGGTCCATGTAAATACTGAGACTATTAAAATAATTTATTATTTTCCTCTCCATGAATATAAAATTAAACAAGCATTGGCTGTGTGAAACAAGGACAACTTGACAATAATAATAATTTGGAGAGCTAAAGGGCAAATTAAAATAATGAACAACAATTACTTATAAAATGTGGACAGCATAACGGTCTTAAAGTGTTCTAAGGTCCTTAATATTGTTTAAGATGTGAATGGAAATGCTGATGATTGCCTTTAAACTTTGTCAAATCAAGTATCATATTAGTCAGAGAAGGCTAATGATTATAAAATGCAAAACTAAAAACTCTCAGTGGAATAACTCAACAGAAGTTTTTTCTCACCACTGTCACATCCCGAAATGCATTGGCAAAGTGAACTGGCATGCAGGTGCGTGGGAGCTGAGCTCTGCTGCGCGAGAACCTTAGCTGGGAACCTTCATGTCCAGGTAGAAAGCACATTTTTCCAATCTTCCTTGTAACGACTACATTTGTGGCCATGTAGTTTTGGTCTGACTGATGACGTCTAAGTGACGCATTTTATGACAGTTTTAAAAAGTCTCCTGTAAAGGCAGAAAGTTTGTTATTTTCATTCCTGCTTTCTTTCCATTGTCTGGAATGGGGACCAAATGGCAAAGGAAGTGTGGGCCTTACACCATGGAGTCACCAAAAGGTCTCTGAGCACCTTTTATCGTATGTTAGGCATAGTCCTTTGGGGCTTTTGTCATATGCAAATAAATCATATCTTAGGTGATACAGTAGCTATACGAGGGACTTTAATTTTTAAAATGTCCCTTAATCTCTTAATTCTATGTAATGGTCACCTGTAAAGAGCAAACACTTTGACATCACAAATAAGAACATGAAGGCTCCTTTTTATGTCTTCAATTTAGCATTGCGTTTGAAATAATTGTGGCAGTAGAATAAAACAAGAAAAAGAAATGCAATTATATTTCGAAGATAAGAATCAGAAATGGAAAGAGCAAGATTGGAAGTTTGCAAAAAGGTGTATAGAAAAAAAAAAGAATCAGAAATGTCTTCATTTTCAAAAGACAGTTTTCTTCATAGGAGAACGTTAGACAATTTGTTGATTTTGTAACGTTAATTCAGCAAAGATGTTAGATATTCACTATCTCAAAAGAAGACACACAAGCAGCCAACAAACGTGAAAAAATTCTCAACATCACTAATCATCAGAGAAGTGCAAATAAAAACCACCGTGAGATATCACCTCACACCAGTCAAAATGGCTATCCTGGGACCTGAACATTAATCACTTTAGCACAAGGGAGAAGTTGGTATTTACTGGGCACGCAGGGGAGGTAACAACATAAAGGGTATCTAGTCCTATACCAGGGGAGTGAGGGCCAGCTGGAAGCCCAAGCTTCACCTGCATGCAGCCTACTTATGTAATTAATCCTTACTTGTACTCCACACCTCTACGATAAAATAAAATTTAATTTAATTTAATTTTTTTTTTTTTGAGTTGGAGTCTCACTCTGTCGCCCAGACTGGAGTGCAGTGGCCGCTCCCGGCCACCGCAGCCTCGACCTGCTGGGCTCCGGTGATCCTTCCGCCTCGGCCTTCCAAGTA
>CAUYQG010069000.1:0-13412 GCA_963574415.1 Tarsius wallacei
GTGACTGACCTCTATCTGCACCCAAATCAGGACAAAAGCCAGCCTGTGACGTACTTGCCAAGATGACTCAGCTCAGGTCTTTTTTTCATGTTTCCCTATTTACCTTCTTGGTGAGGAACCTCTTAGGTAATGTTAAAGACAATCATTCTACAATCATTGAAAAAAAAAACCACAAAAAAACAAAACTGGAAAGTCAAGAGTGGTAGAACACCAGAACCACAGTCTCTATCAGACATTTACTTGTATTAAAGCAAACCCATCTATTAAAAGATTGACTCTGCATCCTCCTTGTCTTAAAGCACTTTCCTTTTTAAAAAGCCTTCTTTCAAAAACGCAACTGGTCCTGGGAGAGGCCACTGCTAACTCATCCAGGAACTCTGGCAGGCAAAATTAACAGAGAGCAAGGTTGGAGCCCAGGGGAGGGGAGTCTTCAGAGACAATAAGGACACATTGAGAGATTGGTGAAAGTTTTTTCTGCTTCCCAGTTTTATGGAAGGTTATTTGAATCAACCACCCTGAGGCTACTGTAAATATTTTCCTTTTATTTCTTTTAAGTTCCTTCCCCTCTCCCCTTTTTCTTTCTAGCTGCTGTTACTCCTTGGAAAATAGAACAATGTCCACGAACACCATAGACGTAGACCCAGTCTATTCTTGATAACTCGAATTTATTTTAACAAATTGTTTACATTATAATGCAAGTATGGTACCACTACTGCTACTATTAGTGGGAAAAAGAAGTATTTCCAAAGAAGGTGTCAGTGTGCTATCTTGACCTTGTCCTAACTTCATGCAGAGACTAGTATAGTAGCAATGAAAAAACCATTTTTACAGAAGAAAAGAAAACAAACAAACTGGAAAGCTTTCTAAGATCCAATGTTTTATTCTAAACAATTCTAAGTTTTTTGGTTCTGTTTTTCAAAGAATAGCCTTTTATTTCCTGAGATTTGCAGGGTGATATAGTTCAGGGAGTATGAGAGAACTGCCCCTCATTTTGTTGTATTCTATTCTGTAGTAAAATACTATCGGCTCTAGGTATCCCCCAAACTACAAAATTGTTGAACAAGTTTGAGGGGGGCCCATATACCCTGATAGGCTTTAAAATTCTACTTATGGACACCATAACATTAAAAATAAAAATCTGCTTCTGTAGATTAAAAAATCAACAACTAAATTTTCCCCTCGCCATGTGAAATTAGAAGAATGTAATTTCTAGCATCATTGTGGATGTGCTTGAATACAATTTCGAGAAAACATTGGAGAGTCTCATTCATCCAATCCATTCAATTTTATGACATGATGCACCCGTTTAGTCAGTTTTCACTGTCAGACCAATAAGCTGAATATGTCAGAAAAAGTCTGGTTTTATTTTTTCAATTCAAATAACATGTAATCACAGGCCTTTGTGACAGTCATGTTATTATTTCTAAGGCCTAACTCTAAGGTAGACAAATTCTAGGAAGGAGGTTTTCCAAATAAATGTCATCTGGATAAATGGTAAAGTGTGGCCCATCGGGACCCTCCTTTTGGAGAATGTCACATGGGAATAGTCCTTTTGTTTGGCAACCTGTAGAATTTTACATCCTGGATCAGTACACACTGTTCCTGGATGGGTGTGAGTTTCACCTTTCTTTTGTAAACTAAGAGAGGGATATAGAAAAGAGAGTGGAAAATGAAAAGTGTCAGATCAGTTTTAAGAAAGAGTTTGTAGGGAAGTGAGGCCTGGAGCTCTCTTCCTTTCAAGTATCTGCTTCTGCCTGGGAAGGCCTCCGGGTACCCCTAGGGCAGAGTCACACATGCTGTAAGGCAGTTGTTCCGGACAGGTGAGTAAGGTTGTTTTGCTTCCTGGTTAGATTGGTGGATTCTCAACACAGACTTCGGCGAATTATAATGCCCTTTTGAGTTGTTTCTGGTTTGAGGGAGAATTTCTTCTCCTATGAGGGAATCATCATTGCTCTAGGACTCTACCAGGAACTTGTTTGGTGTAGTAACAGATAAGGTAACTGCTTCTCAAGTACTATGTATGGTTCAAGGCCAGCCTCATGGCAGGTCTGTTGATAATTCCAGGACAAAGAGACCAGCCAGTCGGGAGCAAACCTAAGCTGGGACTAAGGTTGCCTATTTCAATGAGTTCTTATATGTTGATGCCATCAGGTTTTTTAGTGATAATACACAAGCCCTAGAAATAGTTATCCTTACCTCAGAAATTCTTTAAAACACATATATAACTCTACATATGAATAGCAACCAATCTAAAGAACCATACTATCTTGATTAGTTAGGATACTTTCTTTTATTGCACAGAAATTCTAGATAGTATTATAAGGTAAGAAAGTTGTGGCCCAATGTGGTAGCTCATGTCTGTAATTCCAGCACTCTGGGAAGCCAAGTGGGAGGATCTCTTGAGTTCAGGAGTTCGAGACCAGTCTGGGCAACAAAGCAAGACCTCATCTCTATTAAAAAAAAAAAAAGCTGGGTACAGCGGCACACACCTGTAGTCTCAGCTACCTAGGAGGCTGAGGTGGAAGGATTGCCTGAGCCAAGAAGGTTGAGGTTGTGGTGAACTGTGACCGTGCCAATGCCCTACAGCCTGGGCAACAGAGTGAGAGGCCAATTTAAAAAAATAGTTTTTCAAACATATATACTTAGCTTTATTTCCTCAGTATGTTTGCCAAGTTATCATAATGTAAATTCTTGGGAAAATGCTTTGACGTCTTAGGGACAGACTGATGAATCTAGTAGAAAAAGATGAGAATTCCTCCCACTTACCACAATGGGGAGGGCTTCCTAGTATGAATTTGTCCATTCTCTTTGTCAGCTGCCCTATGTCCAGCTCCCAATATCTAGCTGTGTCATTTACATATGTCTATGTAGTCTCTGTACCGATAAATGATGTTCCAAATGCTCATGCATTTTTATACTTAACATGTTACTCTATAACATAAGACAGATTCTTATAAAATACTCTTAAGTGGGTTGCTTAATTTTCCTCATTGATACTTCATTTCAAGGCATATTTTAGGAAGTAACATTAAAAGGATATGTTTTCTTAAGCATTCTAGGATAGGTATGCTTTTATTCTTACTAGATTTTAAATAAATTTATATTTGATAGATTTTAATAAGTCACACTTACTTTACCAAGTTTACTCTTTTACTATTTTTTCTTTAGATTGTGATTTTTCCTGTAGGTATCACAAATGATGTAAAACTGTTAAAAAATAATAGTAAGGTATTCTCACCTTTTTGTGAATCTTTATACTCACAATTTATATTTATGTACATGAATAAAAAAGAAATGGCCTTGTGAGTTAATAAAGTATTTAGAAAAGACACTAATAATGTCTTTGACATTATTTATAAGCATATACATACTCAAAGCTACTTTCTAGCAGAAAGTATATGCTGATGCCCAGAAAATTAATTCATTTAAAAAAAAAAACTCCTTTTTGATTAATATAATCTTCCTTGTGTTTAAATATGTATCAACATTAATTGGTATTACCTTAAAATTTTAGTGACTGCAGTCTCCTTTTCCAGAAGGTTCCTTGCCCTGATGCTGAAAACGGATTTGCGAAGCTGAAAATTAAAAAACAGTATGACTTTAGTTTTGGAATGTAAAGAAATAATAATGTGCTGGCAAGCTGTCAAAGAAATGACACAGTTAAAACAGTAAATTTTTTTTTACTAAAGCATCGTCATATGATTGATTCTGTTATTTAATATTCTTTTCTATTTTTACTCTTATTTGGGCAGAACTGTGAACAAACTCGTGGAACGCCATGTCCCAGCCAAGGATGGCACATTGACTGTGTGTCACTGTGACAATGCTGTCTTTTTCTTTCCAAAGAATTTAACATTGAAGCTAATATTGGGTTTTTTATTTGTCATTGTTAAGTAAAATGTTCTCTAATCCACATTATGTCTGTGGCAGATTCTTGGCCTGTGACCTAATATTAATCTGAACAACGAATTTAAGAGTTGTTTTGCCTGCAGACATGGGGACAGCTGAGATGGGCATTCAAGGTTTCCTCCTAGTTGGCGATGATAAAATTGCTCCAGAGAAGAGGACTAAGAAAAAAAGGTACTAGAGGTTGACTATAAACCAGACGATGCACCGCCCAAATTCAATTTTGTCTTGCTTGCTAGTTGTAGAAGTAAGGTCAGTGGCAGGTATACAAGGAGCCAAAGTGACAGAAAAAGGGCAAAGAGAGACCAGAGAAGTGCACCATCATATTCCCTTAATAACTGACTAGGCTGGGCACAGGGGCTCGCTCCTGTAACCTAACACTTTGGGAGGCCGTGGTAGGAGACTTGCTTGAGCCCAGTAATTCAAGACTGGCCGAAGCAATGTAGCAAGACCTAGTCTCTGTCTCTACAGCTGGGTGTGGTGGTACATGCCCAGAGTACCAGCTACTTGGGAGGCTGAAGTGGGAGGATCGCCTGAGCCCAGGAGGTCGAGGCCGAGATGGGCTGTAATTGTGCCACTGCACTCCAGCCTGGGTGACAGAGTAAGACTCTAAAAAACAAAAAACCAAAAACCTTACTACCTAACCAGATTCATGATAATAAGTATATCTACAGTCAGACTAAATAGATAAGATTTGCCAAGCACTTAGCATGACTATCCGTGACCATGGGAAGACTTAGGGTAACTAGGAATCAGAGTTCTTGGCTTCCAGAAATGAATAGCCTAGTTAGGAAGGCAAGGGTGGGGCACAGGAACTCATCAGTGAAAAGGACAATACAGTAGACAGCAAAGTGCTGGGTGACATGCAGAGTAGACAGGATGAGAGAGGCTGGAGCACTTTTAGAGACAGCGCCTCTGGAATGGTCGGCGAAGACTTCACTGAAAGAGTGTCAGTTGCTTGTACCCCATATCTTTAAAATAAAAAAAAGTAAAAATAAAGATAAAATATATTAGACCTAAAACAAAAAAAGAGTGACTGTTGCATTGGGTCTTGAAGGATGGTTAAGATTTCTGGAGCAAAGGTAATACAGGGTGAAGGAAAAAAGTTGGAAATGTGTGCACAGGGCAAGTTAATTTAGTGCAAACTATCTGGTTATGTGCTACACTGGCTGGATCTTTAAGCAAGGCAAGCAGAGGGAACAAAACCAAACCAAACCAAACCTCAGGTGACAGAAAATTCTGTATTCAGTAAGAACAGACCACCGAGTTAGCTTCTTTTCAACAAGGGCTAGGTAAGTGGAGGTGCACACCTGCAGAGTCCCAATCTACAAACAAACCTAGAAACAAACGCCATACTGTCAACCGACATGTCCATCTGCCCACAGGCAGAGAAGAACCAGAGTCACAGGTTGGTCTTTCCAGCCACAAATGACAAACTAGATAACATCATAACTAGCAATAGAGTTTTTATACTTCACAGCAGATCTGCAAGCAGGATCACTGAACTCGTTGGCAACTTCCTCCTCATGAGAAAAGGTGATTCACTTATTTTTCTTTTCAATCGAGAAAATCTGGATTGGTTTCATTATTCACTAGAACGCTTTGGAGAATAAACGGATGTGTGAACAAGAAGACAAGAGTGGATGTCATTTATCTGGAAATTAAATGTTTGGGTAGCAGACAAAAGGGGACTCCAAAAAACCTGGAATTTATTGATTAAAAATTGTGTATTTATTCTTACGTGTTTAAACTTCTGTATCTTCAAAGTACTCTCCATTCGATGCAATACCCCGATCGAGATGCTTTTTCCACGGCTCAAAACAATTTTTGAACTTGCCAATTTTGATGCCGTTTAGTACTTCTGCTTTTTTGTTTCAACTCTTCCACATTAGCAAAACGTTTCCCTTTAGACAATCCTATACTGGATATCATCCTACAGGTTTTTCCTAACATGAAATTAGGAGAGCAGTAGATAAGTGATTGAATTCAGACTGCCATTTTACACTGAAGACCGCCATTTTACATTTCATCGTTTTTTCATCCGAGGAAACATAAAAAAGCCACTTGGGGTGAATCAGGTAAATAGGGAGGGTGGGGCATGGGGATCATGCTGGTTTTGGTCAAAAACTGCTGAACACTCAGCATGGTGTGGGCAGGTGCCCTTGTAAATCACCCATCATGAGATGGGCAAATGCCTTCAAAGAATCTCTTAAAAGAAATTCACTAAAGCCAAATGCAGCCTCTGATAACAGTGCTAGCTGGTACGGATGCTGATAGGTTCCCAGAACGGTTACCTAGCAGGGGAAGAGGTCTGCCCTCCAAAAGATAATTCCAGTTTTTTTCACACACATCACATGCTATTTCCAATGATGTAATCGTGAAGCTTTCTTACATCTCTTCTCCTCCCCTCAAGAGGTAATTTTTAACATTAGCCTCCCTACGTGGATGGCACATCTCTAGAGGGTGTTTTTTTTGTTTTGTTTTGTTTTATTTTTAGGAGTCAGTCTCACTCTGTCATTCAGGTTGCTAGAGAGCAGGGGCATAATCATGGCACACCACAGCCTCCATTTCCTGGGCTCAAGCGATCCTTCTGCCTCAGCCTCCCTAGTAGCTGGGATTACATGCTTGCCCCATCACGCCCTGCTATTTTAATTTTATTTTTTGTAGAGTTGAGGCCTCGCTATGTTTCCCAGGCTGATTTCGAACTCCTCGCCTCAAGAGATCCTCCCACCTCAGCCTCCCAAAATGTTGGAATTACAGGCATGAGCCATTGCACCTGGCCAGGATTGTTGAGAGACACTTTTAGAGACAGAAAGCTCAACTAAAGGCCCGATCACAGAGAAACATCTATCTGCTCTTTTGCCACACACAGTCCTGAGACGGGCCCAGGCTACAGAGGCCCTGTGGCAAATGCCACAACTCTCATTTCATCTTAGAGGACAATGATATGTCCTCGTCATCTTCCCTTCAGTGTAAAATGGCAGTCTGAATTCAATCACTTATCTACTGCTCTCCTAATTTCATGTTAGGAAAAGCCTGTAGGGTGATATCCAGTATAGGATTGTCTAAATGACTTCTGCACTAAAAGGCTGCTGCATTGCCTTTGTCCTTGAACTTGAACTGATTAAAACAAAATACAATATTAATCTGTACAAGAGAATACTCGAGAACTGTTTTAATAACAGCAGACACAGCAGGAACAAAGAGAATTGTAACAGACAAACATAAGATTCAGCTTTTGGATGTTTTTGAAAGAAGGACATATATATATATTTCTTCTTTCATACATACTTGATATTGTTTGATGTCCTATATATGTATTTATATTTATCTATTTTAGCTCTTCATTTTTCTAGTAAATAAAGAAGGTCTATAGTGATTATTTAGTGATTTCTTCAGTTTTTCTTCTTTCCACAGTAAAGCTTTGCGTATTTCTTTTAAGAAAGGATAGTCTTAGGTTATGCTAGTCACAAAAAACTCACAGCTACGCTGCTCTGCAGTGCCCTCTTCTGGCTCCAAAAGATACTAACAGTCACCGGAAATTATCAAAACACATAAAGAACAGAGATCCATTTCATGATAGGTAATTTTATATCTAAAATTGTAAATTACAGCCATGAAAGGAGTCAGCAACTGCTAATTCTGGATCTAAATGTATCAGAGATGTAGGAATTAAAAAGGGGGGGATGGGTGACACACTGACACAGAGTTTGCATTAAAGAAAATCAAAGATTAATTGAAACAGGTTTTTGTGGTTTTATTTTGTTAGCAAACCTAAAACACTGAACTGCACCAGATAATTCTGTGACTGAATTAGTGACAAAATTATATTGAAATGTTCAAACAATATAGAGGTAATATTTTCAGAGTGTTAAACTTTTAAGTTAAAAGATGTTTCCAGAATTATGCTATTTAACACAGAATTCAAGAAACTGGAAGTTCAACTTAACTTGTTACTAGTTACTTGTGGTTGAATAATTTGGACCCGAAGGACATGCCACTAGATGGATCTTGCTGAATTTTAAACAATGAATTTTAACTCTTTTAATCTATAGGCTAAATCCTATTTTTCCCTCATTACAACGAAGCAACCTGGTTCATTTTATCTGTAGTTTCCAGGAGACTGGGTTTTGCTGAGAACACACTCATGGCATAGTTCCACACATTCCTCTGTGCTCTCTTTCCTGAAAACTGGCAGCTGGATCCAGGGGTTTCATCAGACAGTCAGGTTTCATCAGGTATTCTTACTGTTAAGTCAAATTGTCTCAACCGTGCTCATTGGAAGTTTTTTTCCAACTGGTCTGCAGGCTCTTTTGACATGACCCTTGTAGTCTCTGGCAAAGCTTCTTTGTTCCCAGATATGACAAGATGCTCCAAGGTCGTCATGGACACTTCCTATTCCAAATCAACCATTTTCTCCAAGCTGCCATAGTTTACTTATTGGGACACTGAGAAATTGAAGAAAATAATCCAGACTCCAGAGATGCTACTGAGTTAGTTGTTGTTTGAAGGACTTTGCAGGAGTTTATTCTGATATCTTCCATTTAAATTCAGGACCCAGGGTTTTCATTCTTACCTAAGCTCTTCTATATGACATCTGTGTCTCCTTTCTCCCCAGCCCCTAAATCAAGAGTCCTGATTATCAAGGAAGCAAGGGATGACTGAATTAGATTATCTCATAATCACTCATTGGTTTTATGCCACATTTTATGGACAATAGTCACAGAATAACAATACCTAACACAACCAAGACAACTAGTGAATATTTTTAAAGTGTTCCCATTCACATCCTCATTTGTATACCTATACTAAACCCATGTTACCAGAGCAAATAGTTACCATATAGTTTACTCTTCATTTTAATCCTGCATAGTCTCAGTTCTTACATAAGAATGTAAATTTTTATGCCGATATCTTAAAGTCACTTTTGGAGTTCATTTTGGTTGTCTAAAGCATGTTTTTTAGTAGTATAAAGGTTCATTGGAACAATATTGCTTATGTCATACATTACTTGTAGTCTTACCTCTTAATAACAGCTTTTCTATCGCTTTCAACTTAAACAGTTTTCTGGATGTAAAAAAAAAAAACCTGGCTCACATACTCTTTCCCTGGGTATCCTATACAGGGAGTGCCAAAAAAATGTACACACATTTCAGGTATGGAATTTGCTAAAAAAAAAAAAAAAATGGCTTTAATCAAATGAAGAGCGAATGTCATACTACACATTGTTACCGTAATTTAACTCAACTTCGAAAAGTGGTACATAGATAATATCTCTTAAAATGTGCATACATTTTTTGGGTATGCCCTGTATATGTTACTCTATTTCTGATGATAATCTAAGTTTCTGATGACAATCTAATGTTCTTTCCTTTACAAATCACTTCTTTTTGGGGGGTTAGATACAAAAATAATTTTTTTTTAAAATTTGAAGCCCTGTCATTTGTCTGGTGTAAGTTATGTGTTTAGTCATTCACATCTTATATAATTGGGTACATGTGTGCACTTTCAATAAGCAGTTTCAAACATTTTTAAATTTCAAAAAAGTTAAGTGCTTGTTTTGTTCTTTTGCTGCAACTTTCTTCTTTGGGGCCTCCTATAATGTAGATGTTGAACTTCTGACTTTCTTTGAGAAGTCTTTTTTTTTTTTTTTTGCAAATCATTTTCATCTCTTTCCTTATTTCTTTTGAATTTAACAAAATCTCCTCTTCTTCACTTTCTATTTCTGACTTTTGCATCACCTGAGCTCCTTTTTCCCTCTTCTTGCTTTTATGTATGATTCTCTTCTGAGTACTAGCACCTAATTTTTGAGTCTTTCTAATTCTTATCTATGCTGTTATTTCAACCATATGTAATTTGTAATGTCTTTTAACTCATTTTGCAATAGTAAGCTACAGTTTGATCAGTTTATGGGAGTGTTTTTACAACACGCATTCCTTATGTACAGAGACAGTGTTCTGTTCATTATTTTTTTCTTACAAAAACTTTTGTAGAGAATTTAACTTTGATACTTTTCTCTTACTCGTTTTTATGCAAAATTAGTTTTCTCGAACAGTTCAGTATTTCTTTTAGGACTTCAGGGCTTCCTCTTCTGTTGTTTTAATCAAATATGGCAGCTTTCTTTCTGAAATTTCCTGACTCTGTTTCTCAATTCCCTTTCCTGAAACTCCCCGCACCCCCTCCAACACACACACACACACACACACACAATTTTGTCTGGATCTGATATTTTTCTTATCACTCTTATTGCTGATTTGTTTAGTTTTGATTCCACTCCTCAATACTGCTCTTCAGGGTGGAGTTAAGGTGTCCTCTTGTCCTCATAAACACCGAATGCTCTGTATCTAGCTTGTTTTTTTCCCCACAGACACCAATGCCTTGTAAATCACATGGCAATTGGTTTGTCTACACCTGCTTTTATTGGGGGTTTGTGGATTATCTAGCTTTGTTGTAAATGTCTGCAAATTTGGGGTTTTATTATCTTGACATTCTGTTTGTTTTCCCGTGGGAATTCAGGATTAAAATACTATACCAATGTCTCTGTTATCTTTCTAGAAGTCTCCTTAATTTTTTCTCGTTGGATTTTGATGTAGATTTATCATCTTTATTAGCATTTTTAAAAAATAAAATATCAGTTTTGTTCATATTATCTATTGCTTCTTTCCCCCTTGTGGATCAATATCTGTTTTTCTCTTCCTTATTTCTTCACTTCTACTGTCTTCGTGTTTTATTGGTTGACAGTTTTCTAAATTCTTGAGTTGACTGCTTGGAAGATTAGTTTAAGCCTTTATTCCTTTGTGAAATATGCATTCAAGGCTATGATTTTCTCTCAAAAGTGCCTTTAGCTACTTCTCACATGTATATATGCTTGATATATATTTTGTTCGTTATTTTTTAGCTGTACATTTAAATACAAATTCCACTGATTTTTCTTCTTTGCTTATTTAGAAGTAGTATTTAATTTCCAAATGTGTAGTCATTTTCTTGTTATTAGTTTCCTAATTTTATTAAAGTTTGGCCACTGTAATAATGTCTTCTGTAAGATATTGCTTTGGTAAATGTGTAAAGTGTTGTTAAATTAGAATGTTATTCTCTAGTCAACGAATGAAGAATTGTATAAATTCATGTATTAATGTATATTTCAAAACCTCTTCATCTTTATTAAACTTTTTGGTTCTTGTTCTGTACTAGGTGGTATATACATGTTTTAAACTTAGTCTTCAAACTAATCCTCATAGGTAGGTATTACTATTTCTTTTTTACACATGAGAAATCTGAGATTCATAAAAATTAAGCTAAGTTTACCCAGAAATAAATTACAAAATTATTATTAGAACTCTGAATTATACAGCTTCAGTGTTCAAATGTTTTCACTATATAATGATGCCTACATAAAATGCCACTAGGCTGTACAGTATATGAAAATAGCATTTTCTAGACTGTACTGTAACAAAACATTGTCCGCTTGACTTGAAAAATTGACTTTACACATATTACAAACTCTGACATCACAAACCTTAATGCAAAATCTAAACTAGTCAACTTTGTGTTTATTCTACATATGCCTAATTTATTTTCAGAATGATGACTTTGAAGGACCGAGAGAGATCAATGAATTTTATAACCCATTAAATCCAGTATGATCATAGTATTTATATTTTACATTTATTGATTCCTTAAAATCTGGAATCCATTGCAACTTTTGATCAATCAGAATATTAATTTAATTAATTAAGTCACCTGGAAGTAATCACAGACCTATCAGTTAATATTCTTTTGGGGTGCTGCAATGCTTATGCCTAAAGAATCATTGCTTCAGCCTAGTTACAACTTTCAGAATAAAGCCATTGATATTCTTTTGAGAAAGAACACAACAAGTATTATAAATATTCAAGTAACTTTTTTGATCTAGAGTGTTAACAACACATCTGTGTCTCTAACTGGGAAAAAAGTTTGAGAGACTCTATTTTCCTTTTCTCGCTTTGAAAATATTAACAGATTAATGATAAATGGGAAAGTGGTTATAAAAACATATGACCATAAAGCACAAAACCATGGTCCAATGAATATAGTTTGATGAATGTCATTTCTGCTAGAAAGGTGTACTGTAATTATTGTAATGAGTCACTTTATTGAATAAGTCTCCCACATAAAATATAGTAATTGGAAATAAGCAATTACTTAAAATTGCATAGGCTGAAGGTGGTACCTCATTTGACTATATTTGAATTTTTCATGCACTCATGAACTAAAAATTAATCCCAAAGTGCATATGACAGATCAGAGCATGTGTATGGCAAGATGTTTCTATAAAATAAACTTTTTATGGAATTGACATTATGCTAAGAAAGAAACAATTTTAAAAGGCGATGAATGCAGGTAGCAGCAAGGTTAAAATAGCTAGATTATAGATGTACATCAAGGTGAGTACCATTTTAATATCAGGTTATAAAGCTTTGAAATGTGTCTTAAAACGTACATTTTGGGAAAAATGAATTTTAGATGATGGGTCAAGATTTTTGATTCTAAGTTATTTCAATATCATAAATTCTTTCTTTCTTTTTTTTTTTTTTTGAGTTGGAGTCTCACTCTGTCACCCAGGTTGGAGGGCAGTGGCACGCTCACGGCCACCTCAGCCTCAATCTACTGGGCATAGGCAATCCTTCCAAGTAGCTGTAACTACAGATGTGCACTACCATGCCTGGTTAATTTTTTGATTTATTGTAGAGATGAGGTCTCACCATGTTGCCCAGGCTGGTTTCAAACCCCTGAACTCAGGCAATCCTCTCACCTTGGCCTCCCAAAGTGCTGGGATTACAGGCTTGAACCACCCTGCCCGACCAATATCATAAATTCTTAACCCTGTAAAAACACCATGCACAAGAGTTAAAATATGCATAAACGTACCTATGTATGCACACATACAAACACACAAACACACACCGAATCTTCACTCTTCCTTTGGGCTCCAAGACTCCCAGCACAAGTGAATCCTTGCCCTGTGTGAAATATCTTGCCATCTCTCTGTGAATTCCATGAGATTGTAAGCTCCATGTGATACGGATGGCGCATTTCTTGTCTACTACATTTTCCTCTGTGGTTCTAACACTGTACATTGTTGGTGCATGAAATATTTTTGAAAAAAAATTAATTTCATAATATTAAAAGATCACTTTTAATTGTTACCCCCTTTTCTGTGTGACACCATTAAGGTAGTTAATCCTTGAAATAACAAATGTGAATAAGGCAAAATGACAATTGAAAAGTTAATTGACCTTTTTTTGGCACTTGAATTGTACAACAATGCTTTAGTCATTAAAGCCTAGGGGGTCACTGTAGATTTGGTCAAATCTGAAACACCTGCTGGGCTCGGTGGCTCAGCCTGTAATCCCGCGCCTTTGGGAGGCTGAGGTGAGTGGATTGCCTGAGCCCGCGGGTTTGAGACCCGCCTGGGCAGGCGAAACCTCATCTCTACAATAAATCAAAAAATTAGCCGGGCGATTTGG
>CAUYQG010069001.1:0-24553 GCA_963574415.1 Tarsius wallacei
TTTACATCATTATCAGGAGAAAAACAATTATTTTCAATACTCTTACAAAGTTTAGGGGCATTTTGTTGTTTTGATTTGACCTGAATTCAATAGATGATAAAAAGAAAGGGAGAAAGAGGGAAGGAAGGAAGGAAGGAAGGAAGGAAGGAAGGAAGGAAGGAAAGAAGAAAGGAAGAAAGAAAGAAACTCTGTCAGATGGTTGTATAGCCTAGGAATCCAGAAATAATAAGATACCAAGTAAAACCATACTTTCTCCAGAAGGTCCTTAGTGGATGACAGAAAGAATTATAAGGAAAATACAGACTCTACTGATTGTTGAGCTTCATCCTCAGATGCTAATTTTAAAAAAGGGTAAAATAAACTGAAGTGTAACAATGACAGGCTACATCTCCAGCTTCCCATGCTCAAACTTCAGTCAACATTTTACACTTCAGTGACCCATAAGAAGAGGAAGCACCTGGTGACATGAAAAGAGAAAGTAGGAGAATCCTACCCAGTTATATTCAGAGATTGCCTTCAAACATTTTGTGTTCAGTATTCTGGAATATGATGGATGAATTGATTATCTTAAATGCCTGGAGGAAAACAAACAAACAAACAAAAACGCAACAAAATAAAACACATACTGTTCTCTGGGTCTTTGCAGCTTGAATGTGAGACAGGGCACTCCTTCACTGCTAAACCAGGCCACCTAGGACTCTGCAACACCTTTCACCTCCAGCTTGTGCAGAGACCACAGATGAGCCATAGCCCATCTTTTCTGAGCATGAGCATTGTGGGCAGGTGTGTTGCACTCTGTTTTTTTCCTGTTTGAGCAGTCGAGGGTTTGCATGCACTCTTATTCACCCAAGAGACTTCTTCCTCAGTCTCCTTCTTCCTGGACTTTTAAATCCATCTGTTGCTTACCCTGTATATTGTCCTTTGCCTTAGACAGGCATGGGCATTGTAGGTCTTTAAACTCTTCACAGTCGCCCAGAAAACTCCTCCAGCCTAAAGAGGGGGAATCAAAGGACATCTTCTGTGGTCCTTCAAGGAACTACAGGCAAGTCAAAGATATGACCATAGTTTTAAGACAAGTCCATATTAACTCCCTGTCACCAACAAGCCATACCAGGAATGTAGTACCAATTTCCAGGGATGCTGTCTCTGGACTAGGGGATGTTAGGCTTGTGTTTCTTACCAAAATTCTACTGCTCCTTTTTTCTCTAAGCAGTCCCTTGGATGCTGTAAAGTTTGGACAGAGTTCTTAAAAAGTTAATTCTATCAAACTTTGCCAGCTGATGTTTATTCTAGTAGAGGGACACATTCTTTGAACATCCTATTCTGCCATTTTCTGTGATGTCACAGTTTGTGTTGTACATTAATTTCTTATTTACTTTTTTGATCTGTGAACATGAGGTTTGCTTTTTTGCTCCAAGAGAGGATTTATTTATAAAACTATTGAATGAGCAATCAAAATGAAAAATATTATACACATACATACACTTCCAAAATGAAATACATATATGTGCACATATGTGTATGTGCACCCTCTGTTGTTTTTATTAAGATTCAAAAAAGATTTTTGAAACATTAATTGTGCATACTGTGTTGTTATTTCATGTCAACCAATTATTTTCAATATACCATGTTGATGTACAATTCAAGCATTTCTTTTAGTTGGTTTTTGATGTACTCTTTTCAAATTTTGGTTTAATTTTATTTTGATAAATTATTTTGATTCCAATAGATAAAATCAATCAAATAGGGGAGGTCTGATTTTTTTGTTTGTCTTTGTCCGTTCTCACTTTCAGAGGCTGCCTGCATTCTTTAGATCCTGTCCCATGGCTTATATCACTCTATCTTCTTGCTCGTGTTGTCACATCTTCTATTGTCACATCTGCAAAGTTCCTTTTACCATGTAAGGTAACATTCACAGGTTCCTGGAATTAAGATAAGGTATCTTTGGGGACATTATCCAGCCTAACATAAAAATAATTTGTGAAGAAAGCAAGAAAATAAGAGGCATCAATAACAATAAAACACGGTGTTAGAAATCTTGTATTTATGTTTAGATATATACACTCCCTAAAATAAGATGTGTCACTATTAAATATATGTTCATAAACACCCTCCAGTTCAAAGCAAATGCCTATATTGGTTTTCTGAGTTTTAATATTACATGATTATGTAGTGACAAAATTGCTAATACCAGAAAAATTGACTGACTCTAATTCAACTGAGTCATCCAGCTACATGTGGTAAAATAATTTATGGGCATTCTAGGCTAATTTATTTGAGGGAAACATGTTTAAATACCACAAGTAGATCCATTTGGTATATGTACTTGTGACTAGGAGAAGTGGAGTTTGATATTAGCTAATTTGAGTCCTTGAGTTGTCTGCTGAGATGAAATTGGAAAATTACTATTATATTTGGATAATTTAATAGGTAGATGAATGCCCATGGGTGTGATGTCAAGAGCAGATGCAATACAGAAATGAGAAAGTTCACCAATAATACTATGATCTTAAATTATGCATATTTCATGTATGTTTTAAGCATTTTCCCTTCATATCCCAACTAGAATGTAAACTCTATTAGATCAGGACACTTGTCTGTATTCTTCACTAAGTTATCAGTGCCTAGGTAATATTGATCTTTCAATAAATCACAAGTTAATACTTTCAGATGATTTTTGTTAAATGTTGGTCAGTTTGTTTTGAATTGCACAAATCTGATCATGAAAGGCTCATAAAAGCAAAGAAACTTATCAATATGCTCATCTAAAAGGGTTTCCTTCACTCTAAAATTTTATTTAAGAATGGTAGATTATGGAATAATTATTGTATATTTCATATTTATGACCAACACTAGTATTTGTCTTTTAAATATTGATCCTTCACTCAATTATTACTAACAGATCTCTAATTTGGTTCAGGGCAGTAAAGTCTCCAGTTAAAGTTTCTCACCTCCCAAGTTTTCCTTGTAACTAGATGTGGCCATGTGATATCACTCTGACCAGTATGTTATAACAGAAACATACTAGTTGGGGGTCCAGGAAGTTATTGTTTTCCTGATTTTTTTTAAAAAAGATAAAATTAATATGTGCATAAATACCAATCTTTTTTCCTTTTATTTTTTTTACTGGAATTTGAACTCAGTTCCTAGGTGAGAAGTAGTTATTTTCAACAAAAGGCTGAAAGCTATATTCTAAAGAAAGTAGAGATAGAGCTAGTAAGTGTTAGGTCAAGAAAACAAGTGGATAGGAAAAGAGAGATAGGATATGGCCAACTCAACAGCAACATAGGTTTATTCCAAGGAGGAGAACCTGTGGAGGAGACTCCAGAAAACTGAAGCTCACTACCACTTACAGGCTAGGGCAGTTATAGGGCTTGGCAGTGGGGAGTGTGTGTGTGGAGGGGGGGTGTTGCGATTAGCATTGCTAGGGAGTAACTAAGACTTGTGGTTAAGTAAGTTGAGAAGAAGCCTTGCAGTTAGGTTAGGTGTTAGGCAGAATGCGTTGTAGCCAAACCTAGTTGATAATTTTCCATCCTGAGGCAGCTACCAAAGAGGCACGGGTGTCTAAGATGGTGTTAGCCAGGCTAACATTCCTGCCTTTTTGTGTATGTATATATATATATATATATATATATATATATATATATATATGAAAGAAGGGCATCAGGCATTGGGAAAGGGGCACTGTGGGTCACCTGGTTACTTCCTGTTGAGATTGAGCATAGTATCTGGGGCTAATGTTGCATGGTGCCCACCTCAGGGTCGAAGTTGCATACTTGTTGGTATTAGAGGTTGTGAAACCTGGGTCAGTGAAGCAGGAGGATGTTGTTGACATGTGTTTCTGTGCTAGAGTGAATAAAGGCATTTAGTCATTGGAAGACAAAACAAGAAATAAGGTTAAGAAGGCAAGGTTAAAAGGTGAGCAAGAGAAGGATGAGTAACAGAGGTCCAAGAAATGGAGTTATCCACGGCATCCAGTTAGAGAGGGATGACCAGTCCACCAAAAGCTGGTAGCCTGCCTTTTGAGTTCTGTTGCCAGGTTTTGAAATCTATAGGCTGCATCCTGAACTATGCCTGATTTATTAGCAAAAAAACAACATGGTTCTTGAAGGTATAGACATATTTCCCCTTCTTTAGCAGTTAAGGTTGAGTATTCTCCTATTTTGAAGTACTGCTCCTGCTAATGAGTTTGTCTTTGGAGGCTAGTTATGGAAATATATATGTCTTCAATGGTGTTGGAGAAGACTGTAGATATTTGTTGATAATATGTAGTGGAAGTAGCGATGACTGCCACTTCTGTGCCGATGGTGGTTGAAATGCCTATTCCTGCTAGTAGGATTTCTCTTTTGAATCTAAGTAGAGATGAAGAAACTGGAGCTAGCAAAGAGATTTTGAAGGTTTGGTTATCTGGTAGGACACTGATATCTGGTGTTTGGTATACTAAGGTATAGATACATGACCAATTGGCAGGCAGGCAGAGATAAGCAGTGCCACATAAGAAAAACACTCCTCGGGTAGAAAGGCAAACATTATAGGAGACATTGGTTACTAATCCTTCTCCCTTCTCTCCAGTGTAAAATTTAAATTCCCAGATGGACTAGCCACCTGCAAGGGTAGCTCCTGTGAGGGCCTGAGAATGTATATTATTGGGGGGAGTAAATATTTGTATTGTTGATATACTGATAGAGAGAAGTAACTAAGGTCAACTCTTGTGGGTTGTGTGAGGTTTAGAAATGAACACAAGGGAATATCTGCACATTTGTGTCAGGGTGCCCCAGAGCCAAAGTGTTACATCCTCTATGTTAATTTGGCACATAGGTGACGGTTTACACATGTAAGATGTAGTCTGTTGACATGAAATGGATAAATGGATGTGGATAGGTGTCCTTTTCTAAAAACGCAGGGCCAGAAAACAGGCGAGAATGCATCCAGACTATAGGATGGTGTGTTATATGATTCCTGGAAGGCTAAAAAGTGAGCGTATTTTTATAAAGGTAAGGAGAAAGAGTTCCTAAAGGGGATGTGGGGGAGGGATTAGAGAAGAAGCATCAGATGGAAAAGGGTGCTGGAGTGGTTAATGTGACTTGGGAGTTAATGGGTTCCCAGATTGGAGGTTTGGAATTTGTTGGTTGGAGGTGGGTTTTGAAAAATTGCCATTCTGGGGTCATGTTCAGAAATAAATATGTGTAGCAAAGATCAGCAATATGAGAGTAGCACATTGATTGAGGTAGGTGAATTATTAGAGGGGAAAAGTTTAAGATTAGAGAGGAGCATATATAAGAAATCATTGAATGTAGGATTCATTAGTTTAGGGAAGGAGGATGGTCCACAGGGTGCTACAGTCTCAGGTTTTCTTATAGCAATGTTTTATAATGCAAGCTAGAATGAATATTATAGCAGCAGCTATTGGCAGCATTATTAAAAGAGCATCCATGTAAGATATTAAATCTGGACACTTATCTTTTTGTATTCTTTTTAGTTGGAGTTTCAGTTGGAGACAGGAAGTTCTTCTGGGTTGGTGGAAGAGGGTTTCCAGGACCTTGGGGTTATAGCTGGTTTTTCTTAATAAACCTGGAAAATGCATTGGAGCACTTGAAGATGGGTCAGAGTGGCTAGGGAGAGTGGTGTGAGTGTGTGTCCTGGAGGAACATGCATGCATTTGTTTGTACATGCACATCTTCTGTATCTTTGTGAGTGTCCTGAGTGACATATGCATCCCTCTCTACATAGACATTTTTGTCCTTTTGTATCTTTAGCTATTGTTTGTATTTGCTTGTTTAAGAGCCAGAATTCACCAATCCTGGAAAGTGTTGAATTGTAGGTGTAACACTCCATTTTTGTGTGACCATTTAAGTTGAAGGTATAGAAGGTATCTGAGAAAGGTGCATGAATCTATTAAATTCCTTTCTAGTGTGTTTTCCGAAATTGGCAGGACATATTTATGGTGAGTTCTCCATTGGCAGATGGGACAATACAATTGGGACTTAAATTTTATTAGAGCAAATAAGTAGATTATTGGGCTTTGGGGCATACTGCTAACAATGCCCCAAAAGAATAGTCTGAATTGCTCTAATAACCTACATCCTGACCTGTTCTTTAGGCAGGTGGATAAGGTTTGAAAAGTTAGTACATAACTTTGGATTCAAATTTGTTTTAGGCAAAGGGAGCTTAGGAATGTGGGGGGAGGTTTGTTCCCATAAAAATTTCTCCTGGAAGGAGGAAATTGAGGGGTCTCATAGCTATCCCTTTTATGTTGGCTACACTATACTGACGTTTAACATGATAGAAAAGGCAGTACAAATGTAAGGAAAGACAGTGGGAGAAAAGTATCCTCTCACTGTAGTTCCATTTCTAATACATCTTTGGGTTAAAATTTTTGCTCCTTCATTTCTTAGAAAGAAACAAAAACAACATTGTTCTATACTATATTCCCTATGTTTGGAGCTTATTTTATTAAGTATAAACATTTCCTTATCATATAAAAATGTTTTTAAGATAGAATATAAAGAAGGGATAGGGATCATGGTAAAGTATGAAAGAAAGAAAATGTGATAGAGAAGGATGGAACTTTAGTTTGTAATAGTTTGAGAAGACTTTTCTTTGGCATCTAGTCTAGGAGATTCAGAAGATTCTGGAATTTTTCTCAGCTGAAGAGAGGTGGATCCTGTAGGAAATGAAGTATATTTAGGTTGTTTTGATGTGGGAGGGGAGTTGTAAGGTGCAGGACTGGGGGCCCTTTTTAATTTTGAGTTGTGTACCTAGTGTGTCAAGCTTGTAGTTTTAATTGTCTAGTGTGTGATGAGTATAACCTGATGGGGTCCTTTCCATTCAGGGGTTAGTGGACTGCTGGAGTATGCTAGCCAAACCCATTCTCCTGATTGTAGGAGAGGATGCAGGTTGATGAAGAGGATACAGGGGTGTAAATGCATGGTTTGGGAAGGTTAGCATCTGTATATCCTGGTAGTAAGTGTTGGGTAATGTGTAGGGTGGGTCAGACGTCTTCAATACGAGGAGGCCCTGATGAAGGGAGATTGTGTAGGAAAAAGGTCAACCATACATGAGCTCAAATGGGCTTAGACTGAGAGGTTTGGAGGGGAAAATTTGGAGTTTTATTAGGGCTAGAGGCATAAGTATGGGCCAGTCCATTTTAGTTTCAATAATTAGTTTTGTCAGGTGCTGTTTTAAAACTGCCTTGGCCTGTTCTACTTTACTAGATGATTGTGACTGGTAGGGAATATAGAGAGCCTGTTTGATTCCTAAGTCTTTGGTTAATATTGGGTTAAGGCTGCGGCAAATGTTGGTCCATCGTCAGACTGAATGGTGGTGGGGAGTTCAAATGGTGGGACATTGTGCATTAAGAGAGCTTTAGCAACCTCTTGAGATTTTTCGGAGGTAGTAGGAAAAGCCTCTATCCATCCAGTGAATGTGTCTAACAATTGTTAACAGATAGTGAATTTGTTTAACAGGGAACAAGTGAGTGAAGTCGAGTTGACAGTCCCGACCTGGGAGATGTTCCCTTGGTTGGTGGGTTGGGAAGGATGGAGGTTTGACAGACAGTTGAGTAGATGTTTAACTGCATGTGGGGCAGGTTTGGGTTAGATGTAAGAGTAGAAGACAGTTTGGGTGAAGTGAATGTGAGTCTGTAACAGTTTGAGTAAGGGGTGATGTCCAATGTGAAAGAGGGCATGTATTTTTGTGAAAATGTCTTTTTTTTGGAGATTTAGGAAGAATCAGTTTGTTTTTTAGGAAAAGCCATCCTTCTTTGTTAGGAGCTTTGGCAGAGGTAAAGGTTTGAATTTCATTGGGATTTTAGGAGGGTGTTAGGGTAGGAAATATAGGCAATAAGGAAAAAGATTGAAGGGCAATGGCTTTTGCTGCCGAGTCATCGAGATAGTTTCCCTGTGAGTTTGGATCTGTGACCTTTACAGTGTATAACTGTTGCAGCTTGAGGCAGCTTGGCTGCTTGTAATGGTTTGTGAATGAGTTTTCCATTGATATTGGAGGTTCCTTTGTAGTAAGGAATCCTCTTTCTTGCCATATAGCTGCATGATGATAGGTGATATGATAGGCATATTTAGAGTCTGTACAGGCGCTGACTGTTTTGTCTTTAATCAGAGTGAATGTCCGTGTCAGATCTATTAATCTGCTTGTTGGGAGGTCATGTGTGGGGGGAGTGCTGACTTCTAGGGGTTCGTTTTCAGCAATGATGGCTTACCCAGCATTGGGGCTCGGGTTTTTTAAGAACTGCCATCTATGAACGAGTTTGGTGTGCAGTTGGTGGGAGTTTCAAAAATATGTTGGAAGGGTTGGATAATTATGTTTAGGGTTTCAAGACATGAATGTTGTGGTTCCTGGCTTGATGTTGGTTGAAAAGAAGTGTGACTGGGTTGAGGATTTTACATTTTTGAAAAGAAATTAATGGGTTATTTATAAAGAGTATGTGTATTTGTTATAGGTGAGAAGGTGGGAGAGAGTGAAGGGAGTGGTGACTCATAAGTTCATGAATATTGTGTGAAGAGGAGAGTTATATGCTGGTAGAGTGTTAATTTCAGCACTTCGGTTGTGAGGGTTGTGGCAGTGTCCAGGGTTCAGAGGCATGGCGGCCATCTTTGGACGACATGTTCGAGTTGTGACAGGTATGCTACAGCTTGTGGGATATTGCAATAGGATTGACATAATTTTCCAAGGAAGATGTTGTGTTCTGTGTATACATATAAGGTGTAAAGATTGGTAGGGTTTGGCAGCCTAGGTCTGGGGCCTGTAGCAAGGCTTCTTTCAGTTTGTGAAAGTGTGAATTAATTGAGTGTGAGGTGTCTAAGGGCTTGTGGAGAGGACCCTGTGAAGCTAGATAGAGAGGGTTTGCTAGCAGAACAAAATTGGGTATCCATAATTGAAAATATCCTATAAGACCTAAAAAGGAAAGGAGGTCCTTCTCTGTAGTGGCTATAGGCATGTTCTGAATAAGATGTTTTCTGTGTGTGGGGATGACTCGGGTTGAAGGAGTTACAGTGAGCCAGAGATATGTGGAGCACTGTGGAATGACTATAAAGGAATGAGTAAAGGGTATATCGAATAAAGTATAGAGTAATGGCTTAGTGATTTCAGGACTGAAAGTTACTCCATCTACCCTGACAATAGAGATGGGGGAGTTAAGAAGCGGTCCTGTATATTCTGGCAAACTGAATACAAAGCTCCTGAATCCAATAAGAAAGAGGTCAGCCTATTAGATACTGCCAATTTTCCCTGGGTTCTGTGGTGGCATCAATGGTGAGGGTGGTGGGGGCGGCAGACCCTGGACATCATCAGTCTTCAGTAGCCAAACCAAGGAATTCGGCTAGTCCTTGCTGTGGATGAGGAAACTTGTAAATGGTAGAAGTGGCTAACAGGATAGAGAATCTCGGTCACAGTCTGACTTCCAGTGCCCTTTATTTCCACAAATAAGACATGGTTTGGGGAGCAGCCTTAGGCATGCCTTTGCCCAGAGTCCTGGCTGGTCACACTTGTAGCATGGTCCTAGCAATGGATGGGGGGTTTGTTGAAAGTTGGATAATTGTTTGGAACCATCAGAGCCCTGTTTAGGGCCATTAGACCCCTGTTGAAGGGCTGTTGTCAGTCATTGGTATTTGGGTTGGTCTCTTTTTTGTTTTTGAGCCTTTTGCCTCTCCTCTCTTGTTAAAAACCTTAAAAGCAGTTTTGATAAGATCCTGGTGTGAAGTGTAGAGACCATCTGCTAATCTTTGAAGTTTTTTTTCATGTGTCTGGAGCAGACTGAGACATAAAGTGAATGTGTAAATAAATTCTACCTTTGTCAGAGTCAGGGGTAAAGTGGTGTATTTAAGCATGGCCTCTGTAAGGCAAGAGATGAAAAGTGCAGGGTTTTCATCAGGCCCTTGACTGATTTCTTTGATTTTCTTTTTAGTAATTAACTGGTTTTATAGCTGACATATCCATCCCAGTTAATAGGCAAGTAATCATATGACCCCTTTTCTGTCTATCTGGGGAGTTAATTTGATAATCCCAGAGGGGTCTGTGGATGTGGGGTTGGGGCACTGCCATGGTGCTTATGGGATTATGAGCTGGGTCTTGCTGATGGAGAGTGTCAGCATGAAACTGAGCAGCTGCCCAGATGTTTCCTCTCCTCTGGGAAAAGGGAACAGGAAAGAATGACATATAGATTATGGCAGGTGAGGTAATAGTGCTGGGTGATATGCAGAAATTATTTATGATAAGTACCAGGGTCAGAAGTAAAGGAGCCTAAATGTTTTTCAATTTAAGAGGGGTCACCTAGGAGAAAGGAATATGAACCCATACTATGCCTTCTGTCCCTGCCACTTCTCTGAGGCAAGGATGGGAGCAGGACTTGGGGGGTGACCGGGGGATGGGGGATGCTGGGTGTGTGAACAAGTGTGAGGGGGAGAGGGAAAGGAATTAAGAGGTTGTGAGTAGGGATGTGGAGGAGCAGAGAATGGAGGTGAGATAGGGGGAGTTGGAGATTGGGGAGGAGGTTGGAAAGGAGCTGGAGGCTCATCAGAGGGGTGAAAACCTAAGGAAGATGATGCGATGTGAGGGGATGGGGTAGCAAGCTTTAGAGGTTTTTCGTTTAATAGGAGGATCTAAAGGGGACTACAGGTTTGACAAAAGGAGGACTTGGATTGGAGATAGAGGAAAGCTTAGGCATAGGGGACCTCAGACCATTTTCCATTGCATTGGAATAAATTGTTGGGGTCACAAAAAATTTGAAAGCCAAAGGTCTCATTTTGTGGGCCATTGGTTATTATTGTCTAATTGATATTGGGGCCAAATTGTGTTACAGAAGAAAATGAGATGTTTTGGTCTTAGGGCAAGACATAAATTTCTAAGATTCTGAAAGAGACATTCAAGAGGGGTGTCTTGGAGAGGTTTAGAGGAGGCTTCCCATGTTGGAAAAATTTAGAGGATTGAGCATTTTGAATCCCAGGAGACAGGGAAACAATGGAAGAATGGGACATCTCCATGGACTTTGTTTCCAAGAGACTGGTAGTGACCACTTTAAGGGCATCCCCCCGAAGTGACAACTACAATTATTTATAGGTGGTGGCTGCTTTAAGAGCATCCTCTAATGTGATGACCACAGTCAGGGTCACCACCCGGTGGTGACCGAGGAGACCTCTCACCTGGCACCAGGGTTTTCGACAGACTTTCTGTCCCAGACAGAACTGAGCAAAAGAGGACTCTGAGATAGAGGAGGGAAAAAACTCACCCACAAATGAGTGATCACTGTTGGATGCAGTGTCCAGCAATTTAAAAGGTCCTGCGGGAGCTGCCCAAGTTGGGGAGAGGGGAAAGAGGAAAAGGGTGAGAGAGGAGAGGAAGGAAGAGAACGGGACTACGCATAAGGACAACTTAGGAGCTGGCCTGTGGTAGGACCTTAAACCCCATTCCTGGGTTTCAGCATGAAATGTTAGATCAAGAAAATGAGTGGATAGGGAAAGAAAGATGGGAGACAGGTGGATAAAAAGTAACACAGATTTATTCCAAGGAGGAGAACCTGAGTAGGAGACTCAGAAAACTGAAGCCCATACCAGTTACAGGCTAGCGCAGTTATAGGACTTCAGGGTAAAATTTTTGAGGATGGCATTGCCAGGGGGTAACTCAGGCTTGTGATTTGTAAGTTGAGAGGAAACTTTGTAGTTAGGCTAGGTGTTAGACAGGGTATGTTTCAGCCTAGCCTGATCAATAATTTTCCAGCTTAGGGCAGCTAGCAAAGTGATGGGGGTGAATAAGATGGCATTACCCAGGCTAACAGTGACGGCCTGGGTCCTTGAAGAATTTATGAGTATCACAATTCTGCACCAGCCGTAGGATGTACACCTCTGTACTTCTTGTCAATTGAGGAAAACTAAAACCTTTTTTGCTATAGTATGATTTCTGCTACACGTAGTGACACAGTTTTTTATTATTATGTAGCTATTGAAGTAATGTTTTTAAAACTTAGTCCTATCACTTGAAAATGGAAGACAATGTTATAAGTAAAAAAACATACAATTCTCAAAAATAATTTCCATAAGATGATTTTGACCCTGAGTTGTCTAGATGGTGAAAAAGAAGAAAATCTGACATGGTAAATACTCAATTCTCATAATGAAGAAGTCTACCAATTCCCCCCTCAGAAATTATGAATAAACTACAATTGTCCATTTCATCAAAATGGCTTTAATTAGAAAACTTACATGTTTTACATAATTACATTCTCAATTTTTTGAAAACTCAATAATTAAAAACTATGATTAAAATAGCTTCCTATAGCAAATACATACAAAGAAATAGGCCTATGGTTCAGTTAAAAACTGTATTCCTTTCCAAAAAAATTTTGGTTCATTAAATATTTAGATAAGGGTGGACTTTTAGTGTTAGGGATAAAAATCTGCCGGGCTCGGTGGCTCAGCCTGTAATCCCACGCCTTTGGGAGGCTGAGGTGAGTGGATTGCCTGAGCTCGCGGGTTCAAGACCCGCCTGGGCAAACGAGACCTTATCTCTACAATAAATCAAAAAATTAGCCGGGCGTGGTAGCGCGCGCCTGTAGTTCCAGCTACTTGGAAGGCTGAGGAGGAAGGATCGCCGCAGCCCAGCAGGTCGAGGCTGCGGTGGCCGGGAGCGGCCACTGCACTCCAGTCTGGGCGACAGAGTGAGACTCCAACTCAAAAAAAAAAAAAAATCTGACATGAAATAATATAATATTTGTTCACATTACACCTTTTATTTGTTTTTTCTGGAAGCAGTGATGATTTTAGATTTCTAACTTTGAAATTATAATCTCACCATTTGTTTAAATTTGAGTCTTTTTTCATTAATTATGTATACTTAATGTGGTCTCCTTATTTTCGGATAACTCTTCCCTTCAGGTATATGTATTTTTCATTAGTTTTTAATATTTCTCCTTTATCTGCTCTATTCTTTTTTTTCTGGACTTAACCCAGGATCAACTGGATGATTTCTCTAAATATTTTATCTTTTAGTGTTTGCATTTTGTTCTAGATTATTATAATGCATTTTTAATGTGATCTTCCAGTTTCCTAATTCAATATTTTGGAAACTGTATTATGTGGTTCAATAATTGTATTGCTGTATTCACAATCATGTTAATTTCTTGGAATTATTTAGCCATCTTCAATTTCTCTTTTTCAGTAGAATTCCAATATTATTTTACTTATACAATATATTTCTTAAATAATGCTGAAGTTTGGCCCTTCACATTAACTAATTTTATAAAAGTCATGTGTTTGCCTAGTTTGGTTTCTTTTTCAGGATCTTGAGTACATCACCTTTTTTCTATATTCAGTACACTTATAAATGATTATATAGATTGAGAACACTTAGAAGCTTGTTTGTATTTGCTAAGTTATTTTGTATAGCAAATGCTTACCTTATAGAATTCTCTTACATATTTTGGGTCTAAAGGGTTCTTTTGAGAAGCTGGTGATGACCCAAGGGTGTTCAGTATCAAGTAGACTCTACTAGTTTCTTCACATCCAAGATTCCGGTGATATCCTCAAATACACCAAGTTAGCATCTCATCTATCCTTGATTATTAAGAAATTATGGGAGTCTGTGTTTAAGTGAACTATGTAGAGTGTATTTTCAAATTTTTAAACTTATTGTTTTAAATAATGATACAGAAAATTTGCAAAAATCCTATAATTTTCATAGTTTTTATCTGTAAACATACGTATGTACAAATGTATGTATAAATATATGTATAATATAGACACATATACACACCATGCACACATGAAGTTACAGATATAGATAGATGTATGTACATTTTCTCTATTACTTTAAAATAATTCAGTATATATGTCTAAAACAAAGACATTCTCCTATAATCACAGTACTTTCAGACTTATAAAATTTTGACAAAATAGTACAAAGATTTCCATATACCTTTCTCTCAAATTCCCAGATGTCAGCATGTCACCACACTTGCTTTTTAGAGTTTATATGTTTTATCTGAAATTTTTGAGTGTAGTCTGTAGACTCGATGTCTGCTTATCTCTAAGTAAACACTCTTATGTGTATGTTTGCAAATAAAATAACATTGTCTGATGTAGCTAGTAAAAATTATCACAATTATCAAAAATTAACATATTAGTCATTATTATCTAATCCACACCTGATTTATGAATTTACAATAGTGTCACTCGTATGCTTTTTTCTGGTCTAAAGTTTAATCTAGGATACATTTTGCATGTGGTTTCCACGTCTTCTTGGTCAACTGTATCTGGAATGGTCTCGGTCTTTCATTTGTTATATGACTCTTTTGAAGAGTATTGATCTTCTACTTACCTAGACTGTTCCTTCATTTGGGATTTGCTAATGTTATTTCAAATTTATATTTCATTTATGTATTTTTGTCAAGAATACCACAGAAATATTTTTTTGTGTGTTTTTTAGTGTTTTTTTTTTAGTTGGAGTCTCACTCTGTCACCCAGACTGGAGTGCAGTGGCCACTCCCGGCCACTGCAGCTTCTACCTGCTAGGCTCCGGCGATCCTTCCGCCTCAGCCTTCCAAGTAGCTGGAACTACAGGCGAGCGCTACCACGCCCGGCTAATTTTTTGATTTATTGTAGAGATGAGGTCTCGCTTGCCCAGGCGGGTCTCGAACCCGCGGGCTCAGGCAATCCACTCACCTCACCCTCCCAAAGGCGTGGGATTACAGGCTGAGCCACCGAGCCTGGTGGGATGTCTTTTTTTCTGAGTCACACAAGGATGCTGTGTAGACTAACTGGTATCCTGACCATGACCCCTTTTTCTTGCCCTTCAACTTGACTTCTAGAGTCTAAGTGCTGTGGTTGGGATGTGGTTTCTCTCTGCCAAAACTCATGTTGAAATTTAATTGCCAGTTGAACGGCACTGAGAGGTGCCAAGGATTGTAGGGGGTCTTTGGTTCATGGGGGCTGCACTGTCGTGAAGAATGAATGCAGTTCTCCTGAGGCTGGGCTCTTTCTCACTGGACTGGATTAGTTACTTTGACAGCAGGTTGTTCCACAGTGAGGCTGCCTCTTGTGTTTGGTTCCTTTCACACAGCAGCCTTCCTTCCCGCTTCTCTGCTGTGCTGTGACACAGCACAGGGCCCTTATCAAAAGCTGAGCAGATGCTGGTGCCATGCTCCTTGGACTTCCCAGCCTCCAGAATCATGAGGCAAGTAAACCTCTTTTTTAATAAATTACCCAGTCTCAGGTGTTCTGTTAGGCAACAGAAAACATACTAGGTGCTTGGAGAGACCTCCTGGCACCCTGTCTGGAGTAGGTCTCCTTGCTATTCCAGTTCCCACTTCCCTATTGGGTCTTCTTAGCTCTCATCAAACTTGTCATTATGCAGTCATGTCCTTGTTTATGACAGTCCCTTCCAGACTGTAAGCTCAGGAGTGCAGGGCCTTCCCTGTTTGGCTCATGGGATGTCTAGCGCCTGGCCCATTGTGGGTATTCATTTGTAGCTGTTGATAGATGACAGAACCCAAACAGAGGATGGGGATGAGGAGAGAGGATGAGTGTGATGGAGGGAGCAGTGGCTGCACATGGATAGTCAGACTCACGTGTGGGTTTCCTGATAGCTGTGCTGTGTGCACTCCGGTGCCCAAGAACTCGCCAGGACATATCTGAGCTCCTACCTGTGACCTGGGCTCCTGTTCAAACTGCCCTTGGGTCTTGTACTGAGCCGCTACTATGTCTCTGCACTAGGTGCTGGTGATAGAGAAGGCTCGGACCCAATCTCACCCTCAAGGACCTCACTGACTCATGACTTGCAGAGCAAAGAGAAACAGGCACAAGCCCAGATGAATGCAGAAGAAGGAGCAGGGGGTCTAATGCCATGCTGGAGAATCAGAGGGACTTCAGAGAGGAGGGGACGTCTAGGCTGGCCCTTGATGGGGGGATATGAGCTCACCCAGTGGAGAATTGGAAGAAAAACCTGGTCCAAGGCAGCGGCCACTGAATGGCTGGATGAATGTGGTGTTTCCTTGTGGCTGCAGCGTAGGGTGTGCGTCTCAGGTACTGGGCTAAACAAGTCAATACCTTCAATCACTCTATGATGGGACTATAATTTCCATCTTACAGATGAAGAGCTGGAGACTCAGAGAGGCCAACTTGTATGGCTGAGGTAACACAGCAGGAAAGCAGTGAAGGTTGTGGAGGTTTAGAGGAGGGTCTGCTATAAGAAGATCTCCTAGGAGGTTCAGAGCAGTAGGGAGACCTGTGGGGGGCCACCCCACAACCTGGTAAGAGATGAGGGGAGGCTCCAGGTAGAGGATCCAGCTCCTTTCCTGTCCCTGAACACCTGCAGCCCCCTCATTCTGGAGAGGACCAGGGAGGCAGCTGTCATGGGGAATGGCCGTGAACTCCAGGTGGCTGGGCACAGATGTTCCCGAGAAGCATCTCCTCTCTCCTGCCTGTTCCCAAACCAAGTCTGGGACATCCTTTTCTCAAAGGAGACTAATTGATAATCCAGGGTGATAAAACGTTATCGCTGTCATTCCATTGAAATGCAACAGCAATGCCCTATAAATGTTCTATAAATCACCCGAGACTTAAAGAGGAGAGTGAAATGAGCATTGCATTATAAACCACAAAGCCCATTAATCACATGGCCACAAACCATAAATATGACAAGTACATCCATCAATCCCGCACCTTTCTTTCTGGTCTGCAAATGCACGCATTAGCAACTTAATGGATTTAGAAGGCATTTTGTCCTATAGACTCAGGAGCAGAGAGTATTTTATTATTAGCCTCCTGGGCCCAAAAGGAAGGAAGAAGAAGTCACCTTTTACCACAGTTCTCAGGGCCATTCTGGGGGGTGTCCAGGCAGTGGCTAAAGCTGCTGATTCTGCCTATACTCTGGAGGTGTCAAGAGATCCAGGAGCCTGGCTTTAGGCAGGAGACTTGGGGGTCATGACCTGTCCTGCTCCTGGCCCTTTGCCTGCCCCCACAGCTTCAGCCCCTTTGCCCAGGCCTGCCCTGGGCATCCAGGTCAGTCTTTCCCCCGGATTAGAGGGATTTATGTAGCACGAGTGTATAATACCGAAACCATGTCCTCGTTCCATTCCTGCTACTAAATTGCTCTGGTTTTGTGTTGGAATGATGGGCTGCTCTCTTCTGAGACTGCGTTTCTACCTGGTTCTGGGAAATCAATCTATAGACACAAACCTTGCCCTTTTGGGAATCACGATTGAGGAGGAGATATACCCCAAGCATGGAGATGCAGAGACAGCGAGGTCCAGAGATGGCAAGAGCCCAGATTCTTCTCCTGGTCACTCTCACCCTGGCCTCGGGGCTGGGTCTTGCTGGATTTATGGATTCCAGTTCCTGGCTGGGCCATCCTGCCTACAGGCCACGCTGAGCACTCATGATGGGCTTAGCTCAGATTTGGGACTGGGTGCCCCGTCTCCACTGCCCGATAATGGGAAACCGTGTCTCGGATGGATAGGAGTCAGTCAGGCCTGAATTTGGGTCCAAGCTGTGTGATCCTAGGCATGTCACTTCACTTCTCTGAGTCTCAGTCTCCTTCCCCATGCATGTGGGTTACTGCTCATGCTAGTAACAGATGTGCCTAGTGCCTTCCTCTGTGCCAGTGCTAGGCTGAGTGTGTTGCCTGATTAAGCTCATTTTATTCTCATAGCTGCTATGAGGGCTTCATGGGAGCTTGAGGCTGGCTGGGACAGGGGCTGTTGTTGAGATGACCCAAATCTCTAGGATAGTGGTTCTCAATCTGGGTGATTCTGCTGCCTAGGGGACACTGGGTGATGTCGGGGGGG
The DNA here is from genome assembly GCA_963574415.1 of Tarsius wallacei. Lineage (NCBI taxonomy): Eukaryota > Metazoa > Chordata > Mammalia > Primates > Tarsiidae > Tarsius > Tarsius wallacei. Next base: position 17,789 of record CAUYQG010069001.1, read on the forward strand.
GGGGCATTTTTAGTTGTTCTGACTGGGTTATCTGGTGGGCAGGGACCAGGAAGGCTGCAGACATCCTGCAATGTACAGGACACCTCTCCCAGCCTGATAAAGGATGTTTTGACCTAAATGTCCACAGGGCTGCTGCTGAAAAGCAGGCTGGAAGTAAAACCAGGGTGACTGCTACCAAACACCAGGGGTTCGGTCAGGGCTGTGTGGCTCACCGCACAGAAAGTCAACACTGAGATGAGTACTGCTGGGGAAGAGGGCCTTTTATTAGCTAAGGAGAACAGAAGAGTCATTCTCAAATCCATCTCTCTGTCTCACTGAAGTCAGGTGTTTATAGAGTGGGGCAGGAATTAGGGAGGGGCAAGGAAGAGGATCTGGAAAATAGGTAAGGCCTGGTAGCTCATTGTCTGGATGTGTGATCTGTTGAGTTTGAGTCTCTTGATACTATAGCCCTGAGGGTTGGTTTCCTGAGGAAGGAACTCAGATAAGACAAAGTTAAAATTTTTTTTTTGAGTTGCCGTCTCATTCTGTTGCCCAGGCTGGAGTGCCGTGGCATGCTCATGGCCACCCCAACATCAACCCACTGGGCTCCACGATCCTTCTGCCTCAGCCTTCCAAGTAGCTGGAATTATAGGTGTGCGCTACCATGCCCGGCTAAGTTTTGATTGATTGTAGAGACGAGGGCTTGCCAAGTTGCCCGGGCTGGTCTTGAACCTGCGGGCTCAGGCAATCCACTCGCCTCGGCCTCTCAAAGTGCTGGGATTGCAGGCTGAGCCACCGAGCCCAGCCAAAGTTTAAATCTTTAAGGCCAGGAATGTCTACTTTTATGTTTATTAAACAACCTGTAACCATTAGTTCTATGGGCAAGTTGGGCGAACTTTGGGATCACAGCTTGATCGCAGTAGTGATGCAGAAGGTGAGTCCAGCCTGGTAAGGACCCAGAACCCAGAGGGAGTCTCTCTGAAAGTGCCCTGTGATGCTGTCTTTCCATCCTCTGGGTTGGGCTTTGCTTCCTGGGGTTCTATCCCTTTTCCACCATTCCTGTCCACTCCATCCCTCTCTAAACAGTGGCAAAGCACCTGCCTCATGAAGAAGGTTAAGACCTGGCCCTTGACTTCCAGGACTGCACAATCCAGGGAGGCAAATGGGCACAGAATCAGGTAGGGTGAGGTGCTAAGAAGTGTTGGCAGCGGGCGCAGGGGCCCCACTCAGGGTGGAGATCCCTCATTTGGAAAGGCCCTTGGTAGGCAGTGGAACAGTGGGTGGGGTGACCCTTTCTCCTGTCTCTGGGCTTCACAGAGCACAGGGTCGAGCCCCCACATCCTGGGGTGGAGGGGGTGCTGGGCTTCACCATATCGTCATCTGATGAGATGGCCCTGCCCTGCACAATTAAAGCGGAATCTCGGGGACATCGGCCGTTTGAAAGCTCCCCAGAGGACTCAATGGCAACCAGTTGAGAAGCACAAAGTTTTGCCTGGCTGGTCTCTGAGAAAGACCCCAGGTGTCCCCTGCACCCAACAGGTAAGTGTCAGTTAGTAAGTCCAGGGGTTCAGACAGCTTAAGGTGGGGCTAAGTGTTGGCAGGTACACGATACCAATGACAGAGGCAGCCACACGGGAGGAGACACTGACTTTTCTGATGAACAGGAGTTGAGGAGCCAGAAACATGGAGGGAATCTGGGACCAGGTGAGGACCAGGCCTGGCGAACTTCCCTTGGGGCAGGGTCCTACTGCTCCACTGGGGATGTTTGCCTCAGTGCAGCGGGAGCTCTTCTGATCTCCTGCCAGTCATGGCTCACCACAGCCTCAACCTTCTGGGCTCAGGTGATCCTTCTGCCTCAGCCTCCTGAGTAGATGGGACTCCAGATGTGCGCCACCACGCCTGACTAATTAAAAAAAAATTTTTTTTGTAGAGATGAGTTTTGTAGATATGTTGCTCAGGCTAGTCTCGAACTCATGGGCTCAAGCAGTCTTCCCGCCTCGGCCTTCCGAAGTGCTGGGATGACAGGTATGAGCCACCTCACCTGGCCCTCAGTAACATGTTTCTGTGAGTTGGATTTTAAAGCCTTCTGTGTGTGTGTGTCTGTGTTACTTGAAGAAGGGACAAAATCTCACATTCTGGTCAGTGCCAGGCAGAGCAGGAAACCCACAGAAGAGCAGGAATTCCATGGGCATTGGAGGTCATGAGAACAACAGCTTGGGAACAGAAGACATTTTGGGTGCCGGTTCTTGGACCTGCAGGTGGCCATCTTGCCTCGCCTTCACTTACTATATAATTTCCCCAGATCTCAGGAAGACGACAAAAGCAGGTTTTTTGTTCATGTGCAGACCTCTGTGGGTGCTCTGGCTCAGGGTTCAGCTTCCTTTCATCTGTACCCCCCCCACAGCCTCTGAGAAGGAGAGGGGGAGGGGAAGAGTCTGGGGGAGCCCCTCGCGCTCTTGGCTGCCTATTCTGGAAGTGACACCTCACTTCTGCTCAGATTCCATTGGTGAGAACAAGGCATGGGACCTACCTGGATGCTAGGATACCAAGGGACCGGGAATGGAGTCAGGCTGTAAATTAAGGAAGAGGAAGCAAGTTTGATGAGCATCTGACCAGCCTCTGACACAGCTCCCCCATTGCCCTCTGTGTTCCACGTGAGGGTCATTCAGTAGGAGAGGCCTGTACAGGTGCAGCAGGGACAGGTGAGAGGTATGTTCTGCCGATGTGGAAGAGGTAAAACAAAAAACAGCAAAAGCACTCAAAGGCATTCAAATGGATGAGTTCAAAAACCGTTTTGAACGGTGGAAAAAGTATCTTGATAGATGTATTGTATCAAACAAAGAGTACTTTGAAGGTGACTGACATTTAAACATACAAGCATAAATATACAATTAAAAAAAAACTTCTGGGTTTTTTGGGGGGCTCCCCCTTCATGTATGAATTGTGGGAGACACACAGACACAGCCCCCAGGGTCAGCAAAGTCTGAGTGGTTTTCACCTTCCCATATCTGGAAGTCCTCTGCACCTCCAGAAAGCACCAGAACATTAGGGATTCGGAAGAAAAACACCTTCATTCTTTGAAGAAGAATGCACCATTCTGTTGCCCATAGGGTAGATCTCACACTCCTTAACCCAACGTTCAAGGCCATTCCCAAGCAGCTCATTCCTGCCTGACTTTAGTTCCCAATGCTGTAGCTCTGCCCAAGGTCTAGCTGCCCCAGAATCCTTGCCTTTCCCCAGATGGGTTAAGACACTCAGGTGTTTTTACTCACATGTTCCCACAACCTGTAAGGCCCTTCTCCCAGGTTAGTGACTACTCACTCTCCCAAGCCCATCCAGTGGTCCCCTTCTCAATGGAGCCATGACTAGTTCTTCCAGGCATGCTGGTCTTGCTCTTTCGTGAGCCTCTCAAAGTCCTTTGTGGCTTTTCAATTGCTCATCTGTCTCTTCCACTAGTCTCTGAGCACTGAGAGGATGAGCACAGAGTCATCCACAAGGCAGAAGCAAGGAATGGATGATCAATAAATATGCAATGATTAGGCACCACTGATCTCGTTGAACCTTCCTCCTTGTGCGTTTCAGTCTCCCATCTACATGCCTTTGCACGGGATATTAGTTTCCCATTGCTGCTGTAAAAAATTGCCACAAAGTTAGTGGCTTAAAACAACACAGATTTACTATGTTCCTATAAGTTGGAAGTCTGAAACATGCCTCTCTGGGCTAAAAGTTGGGGTGCTGGCAGGGCTGCTTTCCTGTTGGGAGACTCCAGGGAAGAGTCTGTTTCCTTAGCAAGGCCGTCTTCTAGAGTCTGCTGCATACTTGGCCCTTCCTCCACCTCCCAGGCCAGCCGTGTTGCATTTCTCTGACATCTTTGTGGAGTCCTACCTCCTTCTCTTACCACAGCCTGGAAAGAGTCTCCAGTTTTTTTTTTTTTTTTTTTTTAAGTTGGAGTCTCTCTCTGTTGCCCAGGTTGGAGTGCAGTGGCATGCTCATGGCCACTGCTGCCTCAACCTGCTGGGCTTAGGTGATCCATCTGCCTCAGCCTACCAAATAGCCGGAACTACAGACGCACGCCACCATGCCCGGCCAGTTTTTGTGATTTATTGTGGAGACAAAGTCTCACCAAGTGGCCCAGGCTGGTCTTGATCCCTCAGGCTCAGGCAGTCTTCTCGCCTTGGCTTCCCAAAGTGCTGGGATTACAGACTGTGCCACCACGCTTGGATAAGTCTCCAGTTTTATGGACCTATCTGATTAAGCCCACCTGGATGAACTAGGCTAATCGACCCTGTCTCCCAGTTCTTAAACTTAATCATAGCTTAAAGGTTCCTTTTGCTGTGCAAAGCAACACATTCACACTCTCCAGTTTTAAGGACCTATCTGATTAAGCCCACCTGGATGAACCAGGCTAATCTACCCTGTCTCCAGATTCTTAAACTTAATCATAGCTGAAAAGTCCCTTTTGCCGTGCAAAGCAACACATTCACAGGTTCATGAGCATTTCTGGCGGTGGTGGTGGGGCGTTGTTCTACCTCTCACACATTCAATTCCCTCTACTTGACATTTCTTCCCGTCTCTTTGTTTATCAGGCTAGCTTCTATGCATCTTTCCTTCTCCCCACCAAGAAACTTCCCTATCACTCCTTGGGTCGTTAGTTTCTCCTACCAACTCTCTAGTTAGTTTCTATCGGGCCGCCTGTATTCTACTGTCATTATCAGTGTGTTTTTTTCCCCTACCTGATCACAAGGTCTTTGGGGTCGGGATCCCGACTTGGTTGTCTCTCGGTCCTTAAAACCTACCATAATGTTGGACACAGAAGTGCTCTTTGTTTATGAAATGAATGGCTAATAACGCTTTTCCCCCTCTTTTTACAGTGTTCTATTCAGAGGGAGTAGAATTCAGGGTTTATATCATATAATTGAAAAATAAAGAGGATCTCAAGTTTTATCTGAAGGTCTTTTATATCTGAAATTTTTGTTTCTTGTTTATAACTCACTGCTAGCATTTCTTTGCATAATAAAGAAAAGGCTTATTATTCTAGTTAAGGCTGAAGATCCTTAAGGGTTCACTCTCTAAGTTTGTTGAGCAGTAATTTTTATGTATCTGCGTTACTTTCATAGGCTCATTGAAAAATTATTTTCATTGCTTCTCAAACTCCAGATAAAAAAATGTTGCGTATCATCTACCCACACTCTGGTGTATTTAATCTCAGATTTTTAAAGTTCACATATTATATACAAGTATACATTTAAAAAATAAGACAACAGACCAGGCATGGTGGCTCACACCTAATCCCAGTGCTTTGGGAGACTGAGGTGGGAGGATTGCTTCACCCCAGGAGTCTTGAGACCAGCCTGGGTAACATAGCGAGAACTTGTCTCCACAAAAAAATCAGCTGGGTATGGTGGCACACGCATTTAGTTCCAGTTACTCTGGAGGCTGAGGCTGGAGGATCACTTGAGCCCAGGAAGTCCGGGCTGTGATGAGCTGTGATCTTGCCACTGCATGCCAGTCTGGGTGACAGAATGAGAACCCAACTCAAAAAATAAAACGTATAGATTGATTTTTAATTGATCTATTGACTTTACATTTTTCCATGCTAGTAGGTGAAACTCTCCTGCTGACAGAAACTTAGTTGGGGTGCAAAGGCTTTATTTATTGATATTTATTCATCACCTGTAAACATCCAATTAGAAGTTGGCAACAAGACCCACATAACACTTGAAAATAAGGCTCATATCAAACAGATCAGAAAAGGCATGTTAGGGAATTGCAAAGGAAAAGAAGATGGCGAGAGTTACTGTATTAATCTCATGGAAATGCGAAGGTCAAGGCGCGAGGTTACCTCTGCCATGCTGGTCTCAGTGATTCGAGAGCGCCCCATATGGATACACAGACTATTCCTCAACTTCAGCTCCCTCTGTTTTCTCCTTATTTCTCTCACCTCCTCCATGAACATTTCCACATCAACTCTACCTCCTGTCATTGACCTGACTATTGGGTATGGCCCATCCGAAATTAGGGACAAGGCCAAGTGCGGTAGCTCACACCAGTAATCCTAACATCTCGGGAGGCTGAGGTGGGAGGATTGCTTGAGGCCAGGAGTTTGAGACCAGCCTGGGCAAAGTAGCAACATCTTTGTCTCTACAAAAAGTAAAAAATAAGCTGGGAATGGTGGCACATGCGTCACCTGAGCCCAGGAGGTCGAGAATGCAGTAAGCTATGATTGCGCCGTTGCACTTCAACTTGGGTGACACAGAGTGAGACCCTGACTCAAAAGCAATAACAAAAATTAGAGATGAGGCCGGGTATGGTGGCTCAAGCCTATAATCCCTGCACTTTGGAGGCTGAGGCGAGAGGGTTGCCTGAACCCAGGGGTTTGAGACCAGCCTGGGCAACTTGGTGAGACCTCGTCTCTACAATATATCAAAAACTTAGCCGGGCATGGTAGCATGCGCCTGTAGTTCCGGCTACTTGGAAGGCTGAGACTGAAGGATCGTCTAGGCCCAGCAGGTTACCGCTTGGGTGGCCGTGAGCGTGCCACTGCTCTCCAACCTGGGTGACGGAGTGAGACTTAAACTCAAAAAAAAAAAAAAAAAAATTAGAGTTGGTGATCCTTTCCCTATTTCTTGTAGTTTGGTTGCTTTCGCCTCCTACTAAGGGTGGTCTTCCTCTCCATTCTGCATGGGCTGCTCTATTTCTTTGTCTACCAGTGGATATTTGCCACGATGAGAGTCTCTTCCTGGGTGTTTTTCTGCTCTGTTTCCCCTAGGCCTGACACCTGTTAGC